>JARBDR010000571.1:0-110618 GCA_029721355.1 Tegillarca granosa
TAGATTTTAGAGTCAGGAAAGTACTTAATAAGCACGGGAATAAAAAGTGTAATATACCTGAACATGAATTTTATAAATATTTTTAAAATATACATACAGATGTTAAAGATAATGATGGTAATGTTTCCATAGATAATGTTTTTTAAACTTGATATAATGAATTTTGAAAATACAAATTGGAAGTAATTAAGTGTGTACAGAATTTTAAAGATAACAAGGCTACTGGCACAGATAAAGTATTGAATGAATACATTGTATCATCTGTTGATCAACTTTTACCTATGTATAAAATATTGTTTAATATTGTGTTTGACACAGGTGCAATGTGCTACTTTTGAATTGTATTATTCTATAAAAATTCAGAAGTAGCACATGACACGGGTATAATTCCTAAACTTGGGAATGTTGGTATTATTTTTCCAGTATTTAAAACAAAGGTAGTCTTAAAAAGACTGAAAATTATAGACTAATTACATTACAAAGTTGTAAAAGTAAACTTTTTACCTACATTTTAACCACTAGATAAAATAAGTTTGCAGAAGAATTAAAAATTTTATGTGAAATTTCTCCAGGTTTCAGATAGAATTATTCTCCATTAGACAATATTTTTGTGTTACATTGTTTATTATTTTATCTACTTTGTTGCCATGGGGAAAACTGTTTTGTGCTTTAAATGACTTTAAATCTGCGTTTGACAAAGTATGGCGAGATGATTTGTAGATAAAATTGTTAAATAATAAAATATCTGTTAAATGTTATCGGTTTATTGTTTATTTGTTTACTTGCATCGTAATACAAAATCAAGAATTTACAATAATGGTAACTATTAAACCTTCATAAACATTAGCAGTTTTAAAAAAGATGAGCTAGAAGCACACAAGCTTTGTAATAAAACAAAAACCCAAACAAATCCGTATAATTGCAAGATTGAAACGCCTAAAAGGGTAATAGTAGGTGTATAAAGCAAAAGTAAAATGCTTCTTGATTGGAAATTAAAATACCTTTAATTTAAATGATAAGAATATCCATTTTTACAATACAGTAACAATAACAACTGTTATAGGATTTCAACTTACTTCAGATGTTTACGTGTTTAGATTGTCAGATAATTACGTGAATTGAAAACAAATCTTGTTTTTGATAACATACATATCAAAATATTATAATAAGTTGACATTTTGTGTTAAACTCTAGTGAATCTCTTAAAATGCTTAATAATGACCGCGGTTACAATTTTCTATTTGTACAAAGAAAGGTCATTTGTTGTTGATGACGACGACAACGACATTGTAACTTGATTAGAACGTTTAAAGTATATTGTGATTATTTGGACTACACTCCATACAAATTATTGGAAAATTCAGTTTGATATGTTGCTAAAGTAGGAGATAAAATCCTCCTTGATAAAACCAATCAATACCGGAATTTATTTGAAATCCTCGCGCCTATCTAATACACGAAAACAGTTAAATAATCCATCAGATAATCGATAAAAAGAATTATTGGAAATTCTTGCGCCTATAAAATGTATCAAGCAGTGATGACTTTGGATTCAATCAATATTTTCGAAGCTTTTCGCTCCCGGAAGTAAAGAATGATCAAAATCTAGTCATTTTCTTGTTTTAAAATATCACAAATCAATAATAAAACAATCTTAATTATGATTCGAAATTAATTCTTTAAATCTTAGGATGTTTTTATAGAAGAAAACGGTCATAAATGTTTTTCATCAGTAAAAAAATAACAAAACTGTCCCAATATATATCGACAGTATCCATTATAATACGCACTGATTAAATCCCTTTTTATATACCAGATTTTATAATGTTATAACCGATGACCTATCGTGTGACTAAATATAATAAATTTAAAGTGAAACAACAAAACTAGTGACTTTTCCATTGAATTAACCCATGTTCTTGCAGATCATTTGCAGTATTACGAAATTGTTTTTTTTCTCTCGTCTGGTAACTTGGACATAGTATTGTGAATATCGATTGTGTTAGACTGTACAACGCCGAAGTATATAAATCATGTACGTCTTTTTTGCATAATGATGATATTGAACTAAACATACAAATCTATTTAACACACTCTAAAATTCAATACAAAATGTTCCTGTGTATATATCCAATAGCTTTACTATGTAACGATGTAATCTTGTAAGCTACAATTGATTTTTCACTATCTCTTCATAATTTGTTATCAAAATCAATTTATGGTCAAGTAGCAAAATTATTGAAAACGGGTAATTGAAATAGTTTTTTTTGTTGCTTAATCGGTAACGTTGAATTGAAAAATTTCTAAATGTTTTTATATGCTTACAAGAAAGTGTTACTGTTCTATGAACAGCTGACTCATTTGAACCTTCGCTATAATACTGATTAAATTTTCTCAACTTTCTGTAAAATACAGCACATATCCAGATCTATGTTTTAAACATATCAACAATTAAACCCCCTTAACAGTATCGCCAATGGGCAATGTAAGTTTGAGTTGAGTCCGTTAGTTCGTCAACTACGTATTTTTTTCTAAACACACGCAGATGTAAAAAATATTTTGGTATTTCAATGACATAAGTTAAGATCTAGTTCCATGTTTGTTTTGGTCTACTGATTTATGAAGTTGCAACCTTTGAACTTAGAAAATTTCTTTAAAATCAGACTTTAATGGACTTATGTCAAAATATGTGCAGATATTTAATTAATATTTGGTTTGTAAGTCTTACATCATAAATTCCAGATAAATTCAGTTTCCTTCAAGTAATTTGACTTTAATTTTTTTGTGCTTTAAATCAAGAAAATCTTTTAAAAATTTCAATTTTATGTTGTTTCATAAATGCCTGGAGATATTGCAGTTATATTTCATGAGTGATTTTTTGCTCAATTGGCTAAAGCCAGATGAGCTTATGGCATGATGCGTACGTGCGTGCGCGCGCGCGCGCGCCCGTCCGTCCGTTATCAGCAAACACTTTGAAACTACTGGGCCAATTTTAACAAAACTTGGCAGGAATGATCCCTAGAAGGAGTAGATGAACATTGTACAGTTGGTTTCCATTGCAACAAAAAGTAGGTCACAGCAACCTAGAATGCAAAAAACTTAAAATAAGCTTCTTCTCTGTAACCATAGGTTATATGCAAAATCTGATGTGATATTTGGCTTCTAGACACTCTTAAACATATAGGTTGTACATTTCGTGAAATTCCGTCAAAAACTAGGTTACGCGTTTTTAGGTTTTTCTGTCATACTTCGTAAAAAGTGCAAACAAGGCTTATAATGGGATATCACCTTTGAAAATCTTCTTCTCTGAAACCATAAAGCCTTAAGCTTTCATATTTGCAGTTAATATCAGCTTGAGCCCCTTTACCAAGTTTGTACAAATGGTGGCCCCCGGTCCATTTTTGTCCATCCCAGGAGCCCATATATCTACATATGCATAAATTGGAAATCAAATTTAAAAAATCTTCTTCTCTGAAACTGTAAGGCCCAAAGCTTTAATATTTGGCATTTAACATCAGCTCAAGTCTCTTTACCAGGTTTATAAAAAATGGTGGCCCCTTGGCCATTTTTGGCCCCACCCCAAGGGCCAATGTATCTACATATGCATATATGGAAAATCAAATTTAAAAATTATCTTCTCTGAAGCTGTAAGGCCTAAAGCTTTTATATTTGGCATTTAACATCAGCTTAAGTCATTTTATCAAGTTTGTACAAATGGTAGCCCCAGGCCATTTTTGCCCCCCCCCCCCCACCCAAGGGGCCCATATGTCTTCACATGCATATATTGGAAATCAAATTTAAAAATCTTCTTTTCTGAAACTGTAAGGCCTAAAGATTTTAATTTGGCAGTTAACATCAGCTCAAGTTCCTTTACCCGGTTTTTACAAATGGTGGCTCCCGGTCTTTTTGGCCCGACCTCAGGGGTCAAATATATCTGCATATGCATATATTGGAAATCAAGTTTAAAAAACATCTTCTCTAAAACTGTAGTGCCTAAAGCTTTCATATTTGGCAGTTACCATTAGCTCAAGTTCCTTTACCAGGTTTTACAATGGTGGCCCCTGGCTAATATTTAGCCCCACCCCAGGGGCCCATATATCTACATATGCATATATTAGAAATCAAAGTTAAAAATCTTCCTATCTGAAACTGTAAGGCCCAAAGCTTTCCATATTTGGCATTTACATCAGCTTAAGTCTTTTTAACCAGGTTTGTACAAATAAAGGCCCCTGGGCCATTTTGGCCCCACCACAGGGGCCATTATATCTACAATATGCATATATGAGAAATCTAATTTAAAAAAATCATCTTCTCTGAAGCTGTAAGGTCTAAAGCTTTCATATTTTGCATTTAACATCAGATCAAGTTCCTTTACCAAGTTGTACAAATGGTAGCCCCCAGGCCATTTTTGGCCCTACCCCAGGGGCCCTATGGTCTTCAGATGCATATATTGAAATGAAATTTAAAATCCATCTTCTCTGAAACTGTAAGGCTTAAAGCTTCCATAATCAGCTCAAGTCCTTTACCAGGTTTGTACAAATAAAGGCCTCCGGGCCAGTTTTGGTCCCACCCAGGGGCCCATATATCTACATAAACTTATATGGGAAGTCAGATTTAAAAATCTTCTCTGAAACTGTAAGGCCTACAGCTTTTATATTTAGCATTTAACATCAGCTCAAGTCCCAGAAATTTCCCATCCAGTAAATGCTTTATAAGTAATATCCCTTTTGGGAAATTTCTCAAAATTGGCTATTGCAACAAATTGTAAGCACATCTCTTAAACTGCAGACAAGATTCTTAGAACTTTGTAAGAATAAAGAACACAAAAAATACAGGTGCATATCGACCAAAACTTCAAATCTACTAGATTTTTTGGATGATGTCTCTTTTGACAATTTCTCAAAAATGTGCTATTGAAACAAAAATTTTACAATCGTTCAATATTAAACCCTGCTCATCAAGCTTATTTAATCATTTATACAAGTAATTTCCTGCCTTCTAAACACATTTTCTTATTTGATCTAATATAAACTAATAAAGCAAATGAGAAGTTGGAAAAAGTAGCTAATGCCTTTTCAAGAACCATTTTCGTCAGCGGAGCTCCACAGGCACTTTTGGGCCTCTTGTTTATTCATATGTTGGTTTAACTATTCCACATATACACAGTGTATGCCGTAACGGTTTTTTAGTTTTCTAATAAATACATGTCTATTCTCACTCTCCTAAATTTCAAATACTTAACTTCCTATTTTGAAAGCGTTCAATAGGAAATAGGACGGTCAATTTATGGGCATTCAGACTATGATTACATACTTGTTGTTATCAAATTGTTTCTGTCTTACCAGAAGTGTTATATAATTGTAAACTTTACTATTTTTATTTTGATAAAAGTTAATTTATGTAAATTATTTTGACACATTTTTCCAAGTAATTGTCTCTTTAATGGTTAATTTCTGTCCACCTACAATTCTCAGGGAAATAAAACTTCCTTAAAGTTTATAAAACAAACACATGTATTAACAATTTTGTTTTACTTTTATGGGACATGAACCCCCCTTACTTGTAGAGCATACATAATTGTGACATTTTCATATAGTCAAAAGTTTTTGAGTTCTTTAGTTTTAATCAATGATGCTATTTGTTTCAAAAAAATGAAGTTCCTGAAATCCAGCACCAAATCAATGCCCTACATTTGTGAATTGGTTTTATATGAGATTTTGTTTAGTTATTACGTACAGCGGAAATAACTGACTCGAGACAATAGAACAGCAAATACGTTAGATAGAAAACAATAATCGATTTCTTTCTAATAGAATATTTCTGTTAGTTTATAACAAAAAGTTAAAGGCGTGAACAAACTGAAACGCAATTTATATTATTTGTAATACAACATTATATTTACATTGTTATAATATTTGTTTCCATTTGCAAAATGATATGTTGGGGTGCTTATATTGAACGTTACAGTTCCAATATAAATTGTTTGAGATTAAGTCTTATAATGAAATTATATAAAAGAAACACACACACACACACCACACACACACACACACACACACACTTCACTTCAACCTGGTTGTTTTAACAGTTTGCTCTTTATTAGGTTTGAAATTTTCCCGTCCAGTTTAGAGGGAAGCATTTTGTCTGATCTTTGACATTTGTACTTAATACTTACATTTTATGTAATAAAAAAATATAATATTTATATTAATATTTTACCGAGTGAATCAGTGCACAGGCAATATTCTTTATTTGTATGGTTTCTCGTCTAAATGCTATGATAAGGTTACAAAAGTATGCAATAAATGGAGCATCTTATAACCGTTCAATATATCTCGGATATTATCAACCTTGTTATATTTAGTATATGGATACAATCAATAGTATTGATTTGCTTAGCTTATCTTTACCATAAACCCCGTTACAACATATATCGTATCAAACAGTTGACGATAAAGAACTTGGATGACTTTACGTCCTTGTTTTATATTGTGTATGATTAAATAGGAGGTCATTATAATTCATATTACATACAAAATTCCATTTTTAAACAAAATAAAGTGTAAATATCAGTATATCAAATAAATAATTGAAAATTATGATTATCTTATTTGCTACCATTATATAAGTATACAGATTTCTTTCATTTAAGCTTGTTGAAACAAATGTACATAAAGGCATAAACTACTACTACAACTACTAATTATTATTATAATACTAGTAAATTCATAAATTTAGTAATAAAAATAATAATAAGTTAAAGTCGGGTTTTATAACATTTACAACAATTTTGTTACCAAGTTAACAATTGAATTAGAAAACAGATTAGAAAATGAATCCTCTACCACTACAGAATATAAATCAGAAAACCTTCGTATTCAGAAAATTCAATCCCATCGCAGTGTGAGAGCACCACATATACTTAGTACATATCATGTACATATCAGTCAAAAACAAGCATTCCGAATCTGTAGCACTGTTTAAAAAGCGAAACAAGGAAAATAATTATTCAAAACTGTCAGTATATAAAGTAAAGACTTTAAACATAACAACAGTTAATCAAAGTAAGTACTCGACTAGAACAATCAATAACACAAGGTTAATTTAATTAACATTTACCATCAACAGATTTAATTTAAACTGAAAATTATCAATATTTCTTTTTCATCTCCTATTACAGTTATAAGGATATGGTATTTTTGTTGTTCAAAAAATTTTATTAAAGGTAAAACAGGTTTATTAAAAAGTCTGATTTATTTATTGAAGAAAATATATATTTTCGGTGTTTATTTAAAATTTCATGAAAAATTAATGAACGTTTTACATATCATAAACGTTCTACATAGGTGATAAACATTTAGAAAATATTTGGATTAACATCAAAGTTGATAAAATATTTCCTAAAATTTTTTTAGTACACATCGGTGCTCTAGATAGTAAAATTTGCCTTTCACAAAGTTCCGGGTTTCCAATTTAATTCTTTAATGAATTCCATACTATTCTATCTTATATCTGTACGTCAAAAGAGATAAAAAGTACAAAAATTATCCTTAAAACGATCAACTTGTAAAAGGTAAAATACAACGTACTTACAAAATTTGTCAATATTGTTAAATATTTTATGCTTATATTTCGAACTAAAAGATCAATAGAATTGTGACTTTATCATGTCGATTTTTTTTCGTTTGTTTGCTGTAAACACAAAATGTTGAAAAAGACAAATTAAGTTTAGTTTCCGTACAACCCCTACAGTAGTGACTTTTTCTTTCGCCAAGCACTCGGTATTTAGAAATGAAAGTCACTGGGTCCTTTGTAAGTGGGACCTTAAAAACCGATGCCCTTGTGACGACAGACAGTAACGCTAAAGAACCTTCCTTGCACATTGTCCTTAGCGCACTACAAAGTTCAAAATTCCTACCACTTAAACTATAGCTGGTAACTTCTCGATATAAGTGAAATATTCTTGACTCGGACGTAAAACCCATTGCAATCAAATAAAATCTAATCGTAGTCGGTAATGAGCCATGGGTAAATGTTCTATGTTATTAGTTTATTTTATGTGTTTAAAATGTTACAAATTTTAAATTCGTAAATTGTTATTTTATATACCAGATCAATATATTTGTCGTGAACTGTTTTTTTCAAGTGTGGTATATATTTTGCTCGTGAATTTTATTCGCACGCACACATACACACGCACGTACGCATCCACATCCTTGTATTATTTTCTTATATATAATTTCCTACGGCTGGGATTTTTTCTGATTGCTTGTACCATAATTTATAATTTTGATTGCTTGTACCATAATTTATAATTTTTAAGGTTTTATGGTGTTATGTTCATTTTACTATGTTGACGCAAGTAAATAAAACTTATTTCTTTTTTGCTTTTTTCAATTTCAGATGAATAAACTATTAATCCCTTCATCACTTTGGTCAAGAATACATAGAATGCAAGTCTAAGAATATTGAAGAAAACTTAACACTTTTGCGGAGTAATGGCGTCAAACGATTCTTGGTTGTCCTTTGTTTCACAAAGAACCACGAATAATGGATTAGCGAAAATAGGTTTGGACTTGAATAATAGTTTATGTGCTTTTAATACTTCATGTAAATGTAATGAGACATTGTTTAACATAACGTGCGATAAAGAAACAAAATCTACCATCATTGGAGTTCCACCATATTCATTATGGCTGTCGATATTACTCGGATTAATGGCTGCCATAATCGTTGTTATGACAATATCCGGAAATATCCTCGTTCTTCTGTCCTTTGCTGTCGAACGGAATATACGACAACCTACAAATTATTTCATTGCCTCCTTGGCTGTATCTGATTTGCTAATCGGTACTTTTTCCATGCCATGCTTTACTCTATATCTTTTGCTAGGAAGATGGCCACTCGGAGAAATAATTTGTGATTTATGGCTATCTTTAGACTGGACTGTCTGCCTTGCTTCACAATACACAGTCTTTTTTATAACTGTAGATCGATTTTTCTCTGTAAAAATCCCAGCAAAATATAGAAACTGGAGATCAGAACGAAAAGTAGTTATAATGATAGCTTTTACTTGGATAATCCCTTCAGCTGTGTTTTTTACATCCATCATAGGCTGGCAGTACTTTGTCGGTGAACGAACAGTTGTATCTGGGACTTGTGAAGTTCAGTTTATGAGTGATCCTTTGTTTACGTTTTTATTGACAATTGGTTATTATTGGACCACGTTAATTGTAATGATCGGTTTATACAGTGGTATTTATCATGTTGCTTTAACTTTACAGCGAAAATCTAATTCAAACATAAGAAAATGAAGTCAGCAATGGAGCTTGCCACCGAAAAAGCTGAAAAAAATAAAAAGAGCTTGAGTCAACAACCAGCCCCATCAGCTAAAAAGATAGAAAATAATACAAGACATGAAAAGAATACGGTTAACACAACCAGCTTCACAAAAGCTGCCGAGGAGGACCGATCAAGTTCTCCAGCGTTTGCGTCAGATGACGAAAACAGCAGCAGTGGGGGTGCTGCTGGAAACAGTAAAAGGTCGTTAAACGATAATCACCATATTGAAGATGACGATGATGAACAAACTTGTTTTGTCAATAGCGCTGTTCAAACAGATACAACTTACAGACCATCTTTAAAGGGAATGCTCGGGGCTTCCTTTAATCAAATGTCACGGTTGGCACTCTCAATAACTGCTACTAATACAGGACAGCCAGGTGAAAATAAAGATGAAAAGAATATTGAAAACAGATTATCTCCTCCTCCTTCTTATAATAAAGTGATCGATTGCTCTGAAAAAAAGGAAAAACCAACAGACTCGCTGCTGGATAATGACATTCTTCAAGGATGTAAGTACATTGATGAGGAAAGTTTAAAATCTCTGACTTCGGCAGAGAATATTAAGTTGTTATCGGATCCAGGAAGCAATTACGATTCGTCGGCTGACGAATCTACGTCACCAATTTGGAAAAGACGTAATGAAAAGTCGTATGGCGTTCCTGCAATTCCCGAAGAGTCGATGATTACGACAACTACAGATATTATTGAGGTCAACGTAGATGACCAAAATTTAAACAATGACCAAATGCAATCAAAACATGTTAACATGGATCAGCTTCCTTCAAACGGAAAGAGCCATTTTGGATTACGTCTTCACAAAGATGTATCAGAGGTAAATTCAACCGATTTACAAAGCTCTCATCAAGACAGAATGAGAAGAATAGGTAGCCCATTTCATGCCTTAGTGAAAGCAATGAGAGAGAAACAAAAGACAAGTCAAAGAAGAGAGAAAAAAGCGAAATCAAAGTCAGAAAATCGGGCTAGAAAGGCTTTGAGAACAATAACATTTATTTTAGGGGCGTATGTACTTTGCTGGACGCCTTACCATATAATGGTGTTTATCATTGGAATTTGTGGTGGATATCATTGCATCAACCTTACTCTGTATAACTTCACCTACTGGCTATGTTATTTAAATAGTCCAGTTAACCCATTTTGTTACGCATTGGCTAATCAACAATTTAAAAAAACATTTCTTAGAATTTTACGTTTTGATTGTCACAGAACATGATAAGTGTTTGAATGAAGCACACGTGTAGACATAATCTGCTTTATATGTCCGAATAATTTGTCACATATACATATGTATTATAATAGATTTGTGTAAGAATCCATACTACCTTGCCATTAAATGAAAACTTTTGTGACTGAAATTTGTTTTGTATGCATTCAGTTTTGAAAACCAGATGAAACTAAATAATAAAGCAGCTAGACGTTGTCGTTAATAGCTAGACTATCACATAATTATAAGTATGAGAGATAGTAAGTTTTATCAAGCTAGACTATCACATAATTATAAGTATAAGAGATAGTAAGTTTTATCAAGCTAGACTATCACATAATTATAAGTATGAGAGATAGTAAATTTTATCAAGCTAGACTATCACATAATTATAAGTATAAGAGATAGTAAGTTTTATCAAGCTAGACTATCACATAATTATAAGTATAAGAGATAGTAAATTTTATCAAGCTAGACTATCACATAATTATAAGTATAAGAGATAGTAAGTTTTATCAAGCTAGACTATCACATAATTATAAGTATAAGAGATAGTAAATTTTATCAAGCTAGACTATCACATAATTATAAGTATAAGAGATAGTAAGTTTTATCAAGCTAGACTATCACATAATTATAAGTATGAGAGATAGTAAGTTTTATCAATCAGCTGCAAAGTCTTATCAGGAATTTATTAGACGAAGAATCATTTGAAATAAAATTATGAAATTAATACATGTATTTACAAGATAAGCCTAAATTATTTTTTAAAAGTATTTCTTTTAATATTTCTTAAACTCAAAGAAACTTTGTCGACTTATCGAATAAACGGTCTGATTGTAATGTTGCGAACACACACACACACACTATACGAAAAAGACATAACTGTCTAAGTTACTTACGTGTCATCAAAACGGTTTAGATATCTTTGAATGCAGATTAAACAATGCTATCTTCTCAGAGAAATTTAAAACACAAATTGACACAACTTCTATAATAAACTCTCTGTTGTTTTATTTGCAAGCTTTCTAATACGAAGGTGAATTTTTGTATTGTTTAAAATTAATAGATATGACAAACAGTTTTAAATATAGTGACATGTACATTACGACAAACAGTATTCACGTATTCATAATGTCAGAAAGGATTGACTTATAAATCAAGACAGTCAGGATTGACAGACTAATACATCATTACAGACAGGATTGACTTTTAAATAATGACAGAGAGGATTGACTTATAAATAATGACAGAAAGGATTGACTTGTACATCAAAACAGTCAGGATTGACTGACTTATACATAATGACAGTCAGGATTGACTTATAAATAATGACAGAGAGGATAGACTTATACATTATGATAGCCAGTATTGACATACATCATGGCAGATAGGATTGGCTAATACATCATGACAGACAAGATTAATTAATACATCATGACTGTCAGGGTTGACTTATACATCATGAAAAACAGTATTGACATATACATCATGAAAAACAGTATTGACTTATACATCATGACAGATAGGATTGACTTGTACATTATGACAGTGTAGGATTGATTTATACATCATGACAGACAGAACTGACTGACTTATACATCATGACAGACAGAAATGACTGACTTATACATTATTACAGATATGATTGATTTATACCAGATATGTTTGATTTATACATCGTGACAGACAAGATTAATTGATAAATCATGACAGACAGGATTGATTGATAAATCATGACAGTCAGAATTGAATATTACATCATGACAAACTTGATTGACTTATACATCATGACAGTCAAAACTAAATGACTAATACATTATGACAGACGGAACTAACTGACTTATATATATAAACTAACTGACTAATAAATCATGACAGACAGAACTGACTGATTTATACATTTTGACTGACTAAACTGTCTGACTTATACATTATGACAGACAGGATTGACTTATACATCAAGACAGACAAACCTGACTGACTTATACATCATGACAGACAGAACTGACTCACTTATACATCATTACAGACAGGATTGACTTATACATCATGACAGACAGAATTCACTGACTGATACATCATGACAGACAAAATTTACTGACTTTTACATTATGACAGACGGAACTGACGGACTTATACATAATGCCAGACGGAACTGACTGACTTATACATCATGACAGTCAGATTTGACTTATACAGCATGATAGTCAGGATTGACATAAACATCTTGACAGATAGAAACGACTTATACATCATGATCTTCAGATTTGACTTATACAGCATGATAGTCAGGATTGACATAAACATCTTGACAGATAGAAACGACTTATACATCATGACAGTCAGATTTGACTTATACAGCATGATAGTCAGGAGAGACTTATACATCATGAGAGTCAGGGTTGATTTTTTCGTGACCTTCAGATTTGACTTTAACATCTTTACAGATAGGATTGACTTATACATCATGACAGTCAGGATTGACTTTTACATCTTGACATATAGGGTTGATTTATGCACCATAACAGTCAGAATTGACTTAATCAACTTTTCAGATAGGATTGACTTATATATCTTGACAGTCAGAATTGACTAATACACCATGACAATCAGGGTTGACTTATACATCATGACAGATAGGGTTGATTTATACATTATGACAGTAAGAATTGACAAATACAACATGACAGTCAGGGCAGACTTATACATCATGACAGTCAGGTTTGTTTTATAAATCATGACAGATAGGGTTGATTTATACATTATGACAGTCATAATTGACTTAATCAACTTTTCAGATAGGATTGACTTATATATCTTGACAGTCAGAATTGACTGATACATCATGACAATCAGGGTTGACTTATACATCATGACAATCAGGGTTGACTTATACATCATGACAGATAGGTTTGTTTTATAAATCATGACAGATAGGGTTGATTTATACATTATGACAGTCATAATTGACTTAATCATCTTTACAGATAGAATTGACTTATACATTTTGACAGATAGAAATGACTGCCTTATACATTATGACAGACGGAACTGACTGACTTATACATTATGACAGACAGGATTGACTGATACATCATGACAGACAGAAACTGACTGACTTATACATCATGACGGACAGGATTGACTTATACATCATGAAAGACAGAATTGACTGACTTTTCATCATGACAGACAGAATTGACTGACTTATACATCATGACAAACAGGATTGACCTTTACATCATGAAAGACAAAATTGACTGATTTTTCATCATGACAGACAGAATTGACTGACTTATACATAATGACAGACAGGATTCACTTACTTATATATCATGACAGACAGAACTGACTGACTTATACATCATATCAGATAGGATTGACTTTTACCTAATGACAGACAGAATTGCCTTATACATCATGATATACAGAACTGACTGACTTATACATCATGACAGACAGAATGGACTTATACATCATAACAGACAGAATTGACTTACTTTTCATCATGACTAATAGAACTGACTGATTTATACATTGTGAAACACAGAATTAACTGACTTATACATCATGACAGAAAAAATTCACTGATTTATACATTATGACAGACGAAACTGACTAACTTATACATTATGACAGACGGAACTGACTGACTTACGCATAATGACAGACAGGATTGACTTATACATGATGACAGACAGAAATGTTTGACTTATACATTATGACAGACGGAATTGACTAACTTATACATTATGACAGACAGGATTGACTTATACATCATGACAGACAAAAATGACTGACTTATACATTATGACAGACTGAACCGGGTGACATATACATTATGACAGACAGAATGGACTTATACAGACAGAATTGACTGACTTTTTATCATGACTTACAAGAGTGACCTATACATCATGACAGACAGAATTGACTGATTATTTATCATGACAGACAGAATTGACTAACTTATACATCATGACAAACAGAATTGACCGACTTATACAACATAACAAACAAATTGACTGACATATACATCATGACAATCAGAATCGACTCACGTATGCATCACGACAGACCGGATTAACTTATACATCATAACAGACAGAAATGACTGGTTTATATATTATGACAGGCGGAACTATTTGACTTATACATTATAACAGACAGGATTGACTTATACATTATGACAGACAGAACTGACTGATTTATACATCATGACAGACAGAACTGATTGACTTATACATCATGACAGACGGAACTGACTGACTTATACATCATGACAGACAGAAATGACTGTCTTATACATCATGACCAACAGAATTGACTGACTCATATATTATGAAAGACGGAACTGACTGACTTATACATTATGACAGACAGAACTGACTGACTTATACATTATGACAGACTGACCTGACTGACTTATACATTATGACAGACATGATTGACTTATACATCATGACAGACAGAACTGACTGACTTATACATCATGACAGACAGAACTGACTGACTTATACATCATGACAGACAGAACTGACTGACATACATTTTGTCAGACGGAAGTGACTGACTAATACATTATTACAGACAGGATTAACTTATACATCATGACAGTCAGATTTGACTTATACAGCATGATAGTCAGGATTGACATAAACATCTTGACAGATAGAAACGACTTATACATCATGATCTTCAGATTTGACTTATACAGCATGATAGTCAGGATTGACATAAACATCTTGACAGATAGAAACGACTTATACATCATGACAGTCAGATTTGACTTATACAGCATGATAGTCAGGAGAGACTTATACATCATGAGAGTCAGGGTTGATTTTTTCGTGACCTTCAGATTTGACTTTAACATCTTTACAGATAGGATTGACTTATACATCATGACAGTCAGGATTGACTTTTACATCTTGACATACAGGGTTGATTTATGCACCATAACAGTCAGAATTGACTTAATCAACTTTTCAGATAGGATTGACTTATATATCTTGACAGTCAGAATTGACTAATACATCATGACAATCAGGGTTGACTTATACATCATGACAGATAGGGTTGATTTATACATTATGACAGTAAGAATTGACAAATACAACATGACAGTCAGGGCAGACTTATACATCATGACAGTCAGGGTTGTTTTATAAATCATGACAGATAGGGTTGATTTATACATTATGACAGTCATAATTGACTTAATCATCTTTACAGATAGAATTGACTTATACATTTTGACAGATAGAAATGACTGCCTTATACATTATGACAGACGGAACTGACTGACTTATACATTATGACAGACAGGATTGACTGATACATCATGACAGACAGAAACTAACTGACTTATACATCATGACGGACAGGATTGACTTATACATCATGAAAGACAGAATTGACTGACTTTTCATCATGACAGACAGAATTGACTGACTTATACATCATGACAAACAGGATTGACCTATACATCATGAAAGACAAAATTGACTGATTTTTCATCATGACAGACAGAATTGACTGACTTATACATAATGACAGACAGGATTCACTTACTTATATATCATGACAGACAGAACTGACTGACTTATACATCATATCAGATAGGATTGACTTTTACCTAATGACAGACAGAATTGCCTTATACATCATGATATACAGAACTGACTGACTTATACATCATGACAGACAGAATGGACTTATACATCATAACAGACAGAATTGACTTACTTTTCATCATGACTAATAGAACTGACTGATTTATACATTGTGAAACACAGAATTAACTGACTTATACATTATGACAGACGAAACTGACTAACTTATACATTATGACAGACGGAACTGACTGACTTACGCATAATGACAGACAGGATTGACTTATACATGATGACAGACAGAAATGTTTGACTTATACATTATGACAGACGGAATTGACTAACTTATACATTATGACAGACAGGATTGACTTATACATCATGACAGACAAAAATGACTGACTTATACATTATGACAGACTGAACCGGGTGACATATACATTATGACAGACAGAATGGACTTATACAGACAGAATTGACTGACTTTTTATCATGACATACAAGAGTGACCTATACATCATGACAGACAGAATTGACTGATTATTTATCATGACAGACAGAATTGACTAACTTATACATCATGACAAACAGAATTGACCGACTTATACATCATAACAAACAAATTGACTGACATATACATCATGACAATCAGAATCGACTCACGTATGCATCACGACAGACCGGATTAACTTATACATCATAACAGTCAGAATTGACTATTGCGTCATGAAAGACAGAATTGACTTATACATCATGACAGTCAGAATTGACTTATACATCATGACATTCAGGATTGACATAAACATCTTGACAGATAGAATCGACTTATACATCATGACAGTCAGAATAGACTTATACATCATGAAACTCAGGAGAGACTTATACATCATGACAGTAAGGGTTGATTTATACATCATGACAGTCAGAATTGACTTCAATATCTTTACAGATAGGAATGACTTTCACATCATGACAGTCATGATTGACTTTACATCTTGACAAATAGGGTTGATTTATGCATCATGACAGTCAGAATTGAATTCAACAACTTTACAGATAGGATTAACTTATACATCATGACAGTCAGGATTGACTTATACATCCAGACAGATAACGTTGATTTATACATCACGACAGTCAGAATTGACTTAACATCTTTACAGATGGGATTGACTTATATATTATGACAGTCGGAATTGATTAATACTTCATGACAGTCAGGAGAGACTTATACATCATGAGAGTCAGGGTTGACTTATACATTATGACAGATAGTATTAATTTATACATCATGACAGACAAGATTAATTGATACATCATGACAGAGAGGATTGATTGATAAATCATGACAGTCAGAATTGACTGTTACATCATGACAAACATGATTGACTTATACATCATGACAGACAGAACTGACTGACTTATACATCATGACAGACAGAACTGACTGACTTATACATCATGACAGACAGGATTGTTTCTACATAATGACAGATAGGGTTGAGTTATACATTATGACAGTCAGAATTGACTTAAACATCTTTACAGATAGGATTGACTTATACATTATGACAGTCATAATTGACTAATAGATCATGACAGACAGGAGAGACTTATATATCATGAAAGTCAAGTTTGACTTATACATCATGACAGTCAGGATTGACTTATATATCATGACAGATAAGATTAATTTATACATCATGACAGACAGACTGAACTGACTGACTTATACATCATGACAGACAAAATAAATTGATACATCATGGCAGACAGGATTGATTTAAACATCATGATATTCAGAATTGACTATTACATCATGACAAACATGATTAAGTTATACATTATGACAGACAGGATTGCTTATTCATTTATGACAGACTGAACTGACTGAGTTATACATCAAGTCAGACAAAATAAATTGATACATCATGACAGAAAGGATTGACTTATACATCATGACAGTCAGGATTGACTTATACATCATAACAGATAAGATTAATTTATACATCATGACAGACAGGATTGCTTATTCATATATGACAGACAGAATTGACTGACTTATACATCATGACAAACAAAAGTGACTGACTTATACATCATGGCAAATAGAATTGACTGACTTATACATTATTACAGACAGAATTTACTGACTTCTACATCATGACAGTCAGGATTGACTTATACTTCATAACAGGTAAGATTAATTTATACATCATGACAGACAGGATTGCTTATTCATATATGACAGACAGAATTGACTGACTTATACATCATGACAAACAAAAGTGACTGACTTATACATCATGGCAAATAGAATTGACTGATTTATACATTATTACAGACAGAATTTACTGACTTCTACATCATTACAGTCAGAATTGACTTACTTATACATCATGACAGACAGGATTGACTTATAAATCATGACAGACATGATTGACTTATACATCATGACAGTAAGGATTGACTTATACATTATGACAAACAGAAATGATTTATACATCATTACAGACAGAATTCACTGACTTATACATCATGACAGATAGAAATGTTTGACTTATAGATTATGACAGACAGGATTGTTTATACATAATGACAGATAGGGTTGAGTTATACATTATGACAGTCAGAATTGGCTTAAACATCTTTACAGATAGGATTGACTGATACATTATGACAGACAGGATTGCTTATTCATTTATGATAGACAGAATTGACTGACTTATACATCATGGCAAACAAAAGTGACTGACTTATACATCAAGACAAACAGAAATGACTGACTTATACATTTTTACACACAGAATTGACTGACTTCTACATCATTACAGACAGGATTGCCTTATACATCATGAAAGACAGGATTGATTGATACATCATGACAGTCAGGATTGACTTATACATTATGACAAACAGGAATGATTTATATATCATGACAGACAGAATTCACTGACTTATACATCATGACAGACAGTATTGATTAATACATTATGACAGATAAGATTGACTTACCCATCATGACAGACATGATTGATTGATACAGCATGACAGAAAAGATAAATTGATGACAGACAAGATAAATTGATACATTATGACGACAGACGGAACTGAGTGACTTTTACATTATGACAGACAGGATCGACTTATACATCATGGCAGACAGAAATGACTGACTTATACATTATGATAGACCGAACTGATTGACTTATACATTATGACAGACTGAACTGACTGACTTATACATCATGACAGACAAAATAAATTGATACATCATGACAGACAGGATTGATTGATACATCATGATATTCAGAATTGACTATTACATCATGACAAACATGATTAAGTTATACATTATGACAGACAGAACTGACTGGCTTATACATTATGACAGACGGAACTGACTGACTTATACATCATGACAGACAGGATTCACTTAAACATCATGACAGACAGAACTGACTGACTTATACATCATGACAGTCATGATTGACTTATACATCATGACAGACGGAATTGACTTGCTTAAACATTGTGACAGACGGAACTGACTGAAGTATATATTATGACAGACAGGATTGACCTATAAATCATAACATACAGAAATGACTGACTTATACAGCATTACAACCAGAACTGACTGACTTATACATCATGACAGACATGATTGACTTATACGTCATGACAGACAGAATTGACTGAGTTATATATTGTTATAGACGGAACTGACTGACATACATTATGACAGACAGAACTGACTGACTTATACATTATGAAAGACAGGATTGACTTATACATCATGAAAGACAGAAATAACTGACTTATACATTATGACAGACGGAACTGACTAATTTATACATTATGACAGACAGAATTGACTTATACATCATGACAGACAGAAATGACTGACTTTTACATTATGACAGACAGAACTGACTGACTTATACATTATGACAGACAGGTTTGACTTATACATCATGACAGACAGAATTGACTGACATTTTATCATGAAAGACAGAATTGACTGACTTATACATCATGACAAAAAGAATTGATTGACTTATGTATCACGACAGACAAAATTAACTTATACATCATGACAGGCAGAATTGACTTATACATGATGATAGTCAGGAAAGACTTATACATCATGACAGTCAGGATTGACTTATACATCATGACAGACAGAATTCACTGACTGATACATCATGACAGACAAAATTTACTGACTTTTACATTATGACAGACGGAACTGACGGACTCATACATAATGCCAGACGGAACTGACTGACTTATACATCATGACAGACAGGATTTACTTATACATCATGACAGACAGAAATGACTGGTTTATATATTATGACAGACGGAACTATTTGACTTATACATTATAACAGACAAGATTGACTTATATATTATGACAGACAGAACTGACTGATTTATACATCATGACAGACAGAACTGACTGAATTATACATCATGACAGACAGGATTCACTTATACATCATGACAGACAGAACTGACTGACTTATACATCATGAGAGTCATGATTGACTTATACATCATGACAGACGGAATTGACTTGCTTAAACATTGTGACAGACGGAACTGACTGAAGTATATATTATGACAGACAGGATTGACCTATAAATCATAACATACAGAAATGACTGACTTATACAGCATTACAACCAGAACTGACTGACTTATACATCATGACAGACATGATTGACTTATACGTCATGACAGACAGAATTGACTGAGTTATATATTGTTATAGACGGAACTGACTGACATTCATTATGACAGACAGAACTGACTGACTTATACATTATGACAGACGGAAACTGACTAATTTATACATTATGACAGACAGAATTGACTTATACATCATGACAGACAGAAATGACTGACTTTTACATTATGACAGACAGAACTGACTGACTTATACATTATGACAGACCAGGTTTGACTTATACATCATGACAGACAGAATTGACTGACATTTTATCATGAAAGACAGAATTGACTGACTTATACATCATGACAAACAGAATTGATTGACTTATGTATCACGACAGACAAAATTAACTTATACATCATGACAGTCAGGATTGACTTATACATCATGACAGACAGAATTCACTGACTGATACATCATGACAGACAAAATTTACTGACTTTTACATTATGACAGACGGAACGACGGACTTATACATAATGCCAGACGGAACTGACTGACTTATACATCATGACAGACAGGATTACTTATACATCATGACAGACAGAAATGACTGGTTTATATATTATGACAGGCGGAACTATTTGACTTATACATTATAACAGACAGGATTGACTTATACATTATGACAGACAGAACTGACTGATTTATACATCATGACAGACAGAACTGATTGACTTATACATCATGACAGACGGAACTGACTGACTTATACATCATGACAGACAGAAATGACTGTCTTATACATCATGACCAACAGAATTGACTGACTCATATATTATGAAAGACGGAACTGACTGACTTATACATTATGACAGACAGAACGGACTGACTTATACATTATGACAGGACTGACCGACTGACTTATACATTATGACAGACATGATTGACTTATACATCATGACAGACAGAACTGACTGACTTATACATCATGACAGACAGAACTGACTGACTTATACATCATGACAGACAGAACTGACTGACATACATTTTGTCAGACGGAAGTGACTGACTAATACATTATTACAGACAGGATTAACTTATACATCATGACAGTCAGATTTGACTTATACAGCATGATAGTCAGGATTGACATAAACATCTTGACAGATAGAAACGACTTATACATCATGATCTTCAGATTTGACTTATACAGCATGATAGTCAGGATTGACATAAACATCTTGACAGATAGAAACGACTTAGACATCATGACAGTCAGATTTGACTTATACAGCATGATAGTCAGGAGAGACTTATACATCATGAGAGTCAGGGTTGATTTTTTCGTGACCTTCAGATTTGACTTTAACATCTTTACAGATAGGATTGACTTATACATCATGACAGTCAGGATTGACTTTTACATCTTGACATATAGGGTTTGATTTATGCACCATAACAGTCAGAATTGACTTAATCAACTTTTCAGATAGGATTGACTTATATATCTTGAACAGTCAGAATTGACTAATACATCATGACAATCAGGGTTGACTTATACATCATGAAAGATAGGGTTGATTTATACATTATGACAGTAAGAATTGACAAATACAACATGACAGTCAGGGCAGACTTATACATCATGACAGTCAGGGTTGTTTTATAAATCATGACAGATAGGGGTTGATTTATACATTATGACAGTCATAATTGCCTTAATCATCTTTACAGATAGAATTGACTTATACATTTTGACAGATAGAAAGGACTGCCTTATACATTATGACAGACGGAACTGACTGACTTATACATTATGACAGACAGGATTGACTGATACATCATGACAGACAGAAACTAACTGACTTATACATCATGACGGACAGGATTGACTTATACATCATGAAAGACAGAATTGACTGACCTTTTCATCATGACAGACAGAATTGACTGACTTATACATCATGACAAACAGGATTGACCTATACATCATGAAAGACAAAATTGACTGATTTTCATCATGACAGACAGAATTGACTGACTTATACATAATGACAGACAGGATTCATTTACTTATATATCATGACAGACAGAACTGACTGACTTATACATCATGACAGACATGATTGACTTATACGTCATGACAGACAGAATTGACTGAGTTATATATTGTTATAGACGGAACTGACTGACATACATTATGACAGACAGAACTGACTGACTTATACATTATGAAAGACGGAACTGACTAATTTATACATTATGACAGACAGAATTGACTTATACATCATGACAGACAGAAATGACTGACTTTTACATTATGACAGACAGAACTGACTGACTTATACATTATGACAGACAGGTTTGACTTATACATCATGACAGACAGAATTGACTGACATTTTATCATGAAAGACAGAATTGACTGACTTATACATCATGACAAACAGAATTGATTGACTTATGTATCACGACAGACAAAATTAACTTATACATCATGACAGTCAGGATTGACTTATACATCATGACAGACAGAATTCACTGACTGATACATCATGACAGACAAAATTTACTGACTTTTACATTATGACAGACGGAACTGACGGACTTATACATAATGCCAGACCGGAAACTGACTGACTTATACATCATGACAGACAGGATTTACTTATACATCATGACAGACAGAAATGACTGGTTTATATATTATGACAGGCGGAACTATTTGACTTATACATTATAACAGACAGGATTGACTTATACATTATGACAGACAGAACTGACTGATTTATACATCATGACAGACAGAACTGATTGACTTATACATCATGACAGACGGAACTGACTGACTTATACATCATGACAGACAGAAATGACTGTCTTATACATCATGACCAAACAGAATTGACTGACTCATATATTATGAAAGACGGAACTGACTGACTTATACATTATGACAGACAGAATTGACTGACTTATACATTATGACAGACTGACCTGACTGACTTATACATTATGACAGACATGATTGACTTATACATCATGACAGACAGAACTGACTGACTTATACATCATGACAGACAGAACTGACTGACTTATACATCATGACAGACAGAACTGACTGACTTATACATCATGACAGACAGAACTGACTGACATACATTTTGTCAGACGGAAGTGACTGACTAATACATTATTACAGACAGGATTAACTATACATCATGACAGTCAGATTTGACTTATACAGCATGATAGTCAGGATTGACATAAACATCTTGACAGATAGAAACGACTTATACATCATGATCTTCAGATTTGACTTATACAGCATGATAGTCAGGATTGACATAAACATCTTGACAGATAGAAACGACTTATACATCATGACAGTCAGATTTGACTTATACAGCATGATAGTCAGGAGAGACTTATACATCATGAGAGTCAGGTTGATTTTTTCGTGACCTTCAGATTTGACTTTAACATCTTTACAGATAGGATTGACTTATACATCATGACAGTCAGGATTGACTTTACATCTTGACATATAGGGTTGATTTATGCACCATAACAGTCAGAATTGACTTAATCAACTTTCAGATAGGATTGACTTATATATCTTGACAGTCAGAATTGACTAATACATCATGACAATCAGGGTTGACTTATACATCATGACAGATAGGGTTGATTTATACATTATGACAGTAAGAATTGACAAATACAACATGACAGTCAGGGCAGACTTATACATCATGACAGTCAGGGTTGTTTATAAATCATGACAGATAGGGTTGATTTATACATAATGACAGTCATAATTGACTTAATCATCTTTACAGATAGAATTGACTTATACATTTTGACAGATAGAAATGACTGCCTTATACATTATGACAGACGGAACTGACTGACTTATACATTATGACAGACAGGATTGACTGATACATCATGACAGACAGAAACTAACTGACTTATACATCATGACGGACAGGATTGACTTATACATCATGAAAGACAGAATTGACTGACTTTTCATCATGACAGACAGAATTGACTGACTTATACATCATGACAAACAGGATTGACCTATACATCATGAAAGACAAAATTGACTGATTTTTCATCATGACAGACAGAATTGACTGACTTATACATAATGACAGACAGGATTCATTTACTTATATATCATGACAGACAGAACTGACTGACTTATACATCATGACAGACATGATTGACTTATACGTCATGACAGACAGAATTGACTGAGTTATATATTGTTATAGACGGAACTGACTGACATACATTATGACAGACAGAACTGACTGACTTATACATTATGAAAGACGGAACTGACTAATTTATACATTATGACAGACAGAATTGACTTATACATCATGACAGACAGAAATGACTGACTTTTACATTATGACAGACAGAACTGACTGACTTATACATTATGACAGACAGGTTTGACTTATACATCATGACAGACAGAATTGACTGACATTTTATCATGAAAGACAGAATTGACTGACTTATACATCATGACAAACAGAATTGATTGACTTATGTATCACGACAGACAAAATTAACTTATACATCATGACAGTCAGGATTGACTTATACATCATGACAGACAGAATTCACTGACTGATACATCATGACAGACAAAATTTACTGACTTTTACATTATGACAGACGGAACTGACGGACTTATACATAATGCCAGACGGAACTGACTGACTTATACATCATGACAGACAGGATTACTTATACATCATGACAGACAGAAATGACTGGTTTATATATTATGACAGGCGGAACTATTTGACTTATACATTATAACAGACAGGATTGACTTATACATTATGACAGACAGAACTGAACTGATTTATACATCATGACAGACAGAACTGATTGACTTATACATCATGACAGACGGAACTGACTGACTTATACATCATGACAGACAGAAATGACTGTCTATACATCATGACCAACAGAATTGACTGACTCATATATTATGAAAGACGGAACTGACTGACTTATACATTATGACAGACAGAACTGACTGACTTATACATTATGACAGACTGACCTGACTGACTTATACATTATGACAGACATGATTGACTTATACATCATGACAGACAGAACTGACTGCACTTATACATCATGACAGACAGAACTGACTGACTTATACATCATGACAGACAGAACTGACTGACATACATTTTGGTCAGACGGAAGTGACTGACTAATACATTATTACAGACAGGATTAACTTATACATCATGACAGTCAGATTTGACTTATACAGCATGATAGTCAGGATTGACATAAACATCTTGACAGATAGAAACGACTTATACATCATGATCTTCAGATTTGACTTATACAGCATGATAGTCAGGATTGACATAAACATCTTGACAGATAGAAACGACTTATACATCATGACAGTCAGATTTGACTTATACAGCATGATAGTCAGGAGAGACTTATACATCATGAGAGTCAGGGTTGATTTTTTCGTGACCTTCAGATTTGACTTTAACATCTTTACAGATAGGATTGACTTATACATCATGACAGTCAGGATTGACTTTTACATCTTGACATATAGGGTTGATTTATGCACATAACAGTCAGAATTGACTTAATCAACTTTTCAGATAGGATTGACTTATATATCTTGACAGTCAGAATTGACTAATACATCATGACAATCAGGGTTGACTTATACATCATGACAGATAGGGTTGATTTATACATTATGACAGTAGAATTGACAAATACAACATGACAGTCAGGGCAGACTTATACATCATGACAGTCAGGGTTGTTTTATAAATCATGACAGATAGGGTTGATTATACATTATGACAGTCATAATTGACTTAATCATCTTTACAGATAGAATTGACTTATACATTTTGACAGATAGAAATGACTGCCTTATACATTATGACAGACGGAACTGACTGACTTATACATTATGACAGACAGGATTGACTGATACATCATGACAGACAGAAACTAACTGACTTATACATCATGACGGACAGGATTGACTTATACATCATGAAAGACAGAATTGACTGACTTTTCATCATGACAGACAGAATTGACTGACTTATACATCATGACAAACAGGATTGACCTATACATCATGAAAGACAAAATTGACTGATTTTTCATCATGACAGACAGAATTGACTGACTTATACATAATGACAGACAGGATTCATTACTTATATATCATGACAGACAGAACTGACTGACTTATACATCATATCAGATAGGATTGACTTTTACCTAATGACAGACAGAATTGCCTTATACATCATGATATACAGAACTGACTGACTTATACATCATGACAGACAGAATGGACTTATACATCATAACAGACAGAATTGACTTACTTTTCATCATGACTAATAGAACTGACTGATTTATACATTGTGAAACACAGAATTAACTGACATTATACATTATGACAGACGAAACTGACTAACTTATACATTATGACAGACGGAACTGACTGACTTACGCATAATGACAGACAGGATTGACTTATACATGATGACAGACAGAAATGTTTGACTTATACATTATGACAGACGGAATTGACTAACTTATACATTATGACAGACAGGATTGACTTATACATCATGACAGACAAAAATGACTGACTTATACATTATGACAGACTGAACCGGGTGACATATACATTATGACAGACAGAATGGACTTATACAGACAGAATTGACTGACTTTTTATCATGACATACAAGAGTGACCTATACATCATGACAGACAGAATTGACTGATTATTTATCATGACAGACAGAATTGACTAACTTATACATCATGACAAACAGAATTGACCGACTTATACATCATAACAAACAAATTGACTGACATATACATCATGACAATCAGAATCGACTCACGTATGCATCACGACAGACCGGATTAACTTATACATCATAACAGTCAGAATTGACTATTGCGTCATGAAAGACAGAATTGACTTATACATCATGACAGTCAGAATTGACTTATACATCATGACATTCAGGATTGACATAAAACATCTTGACAGATAGAATCGACTTATACATCATGACAGTCAGAATAGACTTATACATCATGAAATTCAGGAGAGACTTATACATCATGACAGTAAGGGTTGATTTATACATCATGACAGTCAGAATTGACTTCAATATCTTTACAGATAGGAATGACTTTCACATCATGACAGTCATGATTGACTTTTACATCTTGACAAATAGGGTTGATTTATGCATCATGACAGTCAGAATTGAATTCAACAACTTACAGATAGGATTAACTTATACATCATGACAGTCAGGATTGACTTATACATCCAGACAGATAACGTTGATTTATACATCACGACAGTCAGAATTGACTTAACATCTTTACAGATGGGATTGACTTATATATTATGACAGTCGGAATTGATTAATACTTCATGACAGTCAGGAGAGACTTATACATCATGAGAGTCAGGGTTGACTTATACATTATGACAGATAGTATTAATTTATACATCATGACAGACAAGATTAATTGATACATCATGACAGAGAGGATTGATTGATAAATCATGACAGTCAGAATTGACTGTTACATCATGACAACATGATTGACTTATACATCATGACAGACAGAACTGACTGACTTATACATCATGACAGACAGAACTGACTGACTTATACATCATGACAGACAGGATTGTTTCTACATAATGACAGATAGGGTTGAGTTATACATTATGACAGTCAGAATTGACTTAAACATCTTTACAGATAGGATTGACTTATACATTATGACAGTCATAATTGACTAATAGATCATGACAGACAGGAGAGACTTATATATCATGAAAGTCAAGTTTGACTTATACATCATGACAGTCAGGATTGACTTATATATCATGACAGATAAGATTAATTTATACATCATGACAGACAGACTGAACTGACTGACTTATACATCATGACAGACAAAATAAATTGATACATCATGGCAGACAGGATTGATTTAAACATCATGATATTCAGAATTGACTATTACATCATGACAAACATGATTAAGTTATACATTATGACAGACAGGATTGCTTATTCATTTATGACAGACTGAACTGACTGAGTTATACATCAAGTCAGACAAAATAAATTGATACATCATGACAGAAAGGATTGACTTATACATCATGACAGTCAGGATTGACTTATACATCATAACAGATAAGATTAATTTATACATCATGACAGACAGGATTGCTTATTCATATATGACAGACAGAATTGACTGACTTATACATCATGACAAACAAAAGTGACTGACTTATACATCATGGCAAATAGAATTGACTGACTTATACATTATTACAGACAGAATTTACTGACTTCTACATCATGACAGTCAGGATTGACTTATACTTCATAACAGGTAAGATTAATTTATACATCATGACAGACAGGATTGCTTATTCATATATGACAGACAGAATTGACTGACTTATACATCATGACAAACAAAAGTGACTGACTTATACATCATGGCAAATAGAATTGACTGATTTATACATTATTACAGACAGAATTTACTGACTTCTACATCATTACAGTCAGAATTGACTTACTTATACATCATGACAGACAGGATTGACTTATCAATCATGACAGACATGATTGACTTATACATCATGACAGTAAGGATTGACTTATACATTATGACAAACAGAAATGATTTATACATCATTACAGACAGAATTCACTGACTTATACATCATGACAGATAGAAATGTTTGACTTATAGATTATGACAGACAGGATTGTTTATACATAATGACAGATAGGGTTGAGTTATACATTATGACAGTCAGAATTGGCTTAAACATCTTTACAGATAGGATTGACTGATACATTATGACAGACAGGATTGCTTATTCATTTATGATAGACAGAATTGACTGACTTATACATCATGGCAAACAAAAGTGACTGACTTATACATCAAGACAAACAGAAATGACTGACTTATACATTTTTTACACACAGAATTGACTGACTTCTACATCATTACAGACAGGATTGCCTTATACATCATGAAAGACAGGATTGATTGATACATCATGACAGTCAGGATTGACTTATACATTATGACAAACAGGAATGATTTATATATCATGACAGACAGAATTCACTGACTTATACATCATGACAGACAGTATTGATTAATACATTATGACAGATAAGATTGACTTACCCATCATGACAGACATGATTGATTGATACAGCATGACAGAAAAGATAAATTGATGACAGACAAGATAAATTGATACATTATGACGACAGACGGAACTGAGTGACTTTTACATTATGACAGACAGGATCGACTTATACATCATGGCAGACAGAAATGACTGACTTATACATTATGATAGACCGAACTGATTGACTTATACATTATGACAGACTGAACTGACTGACTTATACATCATGACAGACAAAATAAATTGATACATCATGACAGACAGGATTGATTGATACATCATGATATTCAGAATTGACTATTACATCATGACAAACATGATTAAGTTATACATTATGACAGACAGAACTGACTGGCTTATACATTATGACAGACGGAACTGACTGACTTATACATCATGACAGACAGGATTCACTTAAACATCATGACAGACAGAACTGACTGACTTATACATCATGACAGTCATGATTGACTTATACATCATGACAGACGGAATTGACTTGCTTAAACATTGTGACAGACGGAACTGACTGAAGTATATATTATGACAGACAGGATTGACCTATAAATCATAACATACAGAAATGACTGACTTATACAGCATTACAACCAGAACTGACTGACTTATACATCATGACAGACATGATTGACTTATACGTCATGACAGACAGAATTGACTGAGTTATATATTGTTATAGACGGAACTGACTGACATACATTATGACAGACAGAACTGACTGACTTATACATTATGAAAGACAGGATTGACTTATACATCATGAAAGACAGAAATAACTGACTTATACATTATGACAGACGGAACTGACTAATTTATACATTATGACAGACAGAATTGACTTATACATCATGACAGACAGAAATGACTGACTTTTACATTATGACAGACAGAACTGACTGACTTATACATTATGACAGACAGGTTTGACTTATACATCATGACAGACAGAATTGACTGACATTTTATCATGAAAGACAGAATTGACTGACTTATACATCATGACAAAAAGAATTGATTGACTTATGTATCACGACAGACAAAATTAACTTATACATCATGACAGGCAGAATTGACTTATACATGATGATAGTCAGGAAAGACTTATACATCATGACAGTCAGGATTGACTTATACATCATGACAGACAGAATTCACTGACTGATACATCATGACAGACAAAATTTACTGACTTTTACATTATGACAGACGGAACTGACGGACTCATACATAATGCCAGACGGAACTGACTGACTTATACATCATGACAGACAGGATTTACTTATACATCATGACAGACAGAAATGACTGGTTTATATATTATGACAGACGGAACTATTTGACTTATACATTATAACAGACAAGATTGACTTATATATTATGACAGACAGAACTGACTGATTTATACATCATGACAGACAGAACTGACTGAATTATACATCATGACAGACAGGATTCACTTATACATCATGACAGACAGAACTGACTGACTTATACATCATGAGAGTCATGATTGACTTATACATCATGACAGACGGAATTGACTTGCTTAAACATTGTGACAGACGGAACTGACTGAAGTATATATTATGACAGACAGGATTGACCTATAAATCATAACATACAGAAATGACTGACTTATACAGCATTACAACCAGAACTGACTGACTTATACATCATGACAGACATGATTGACTTATACGTCATGACAGACAGAATTGACTGAGTTATATATTGTTATAGACGGAACTGACTGACATTCATTATGACAGACAGAACTGACTGACTTATACATTATGACAGACGGAACTGACTAATTTATACATTATGACAGACAGAATTGACTTATACATCATGACAGACAGAAATGACTGACTTTTACATTATGACAGACAGAACTGACTGACTTATACATTATGACAGACAGGTTTGACTTATACATCATGACAGACAGAATTGACTGACATTTTATCATGAAAGACAGAATTGACTGACTTATACATCATGACAAACAGAATTGATTGACTTATGTATCACGACAGACAAAATTAACTTATACATCATGACAGTCAGGATTGACTTATACATCATGACAGACAGAATTCACTGACTGATACATCATGACAGACAAAATTTACTGACTTTTACATTATGACAGACGGAACTGACGGACTTATACATAATGCCAGACGGAACTGACTGACTTATACATCATGACAGACAGGATTTACTTATACATCATGACAGACAGAAATGACTGGTTTATATATTATGACAGGCGGAACTATTTGACTTATACATTATAACAGACAGGATTGACTTATACATTATGACAGACAGAACTGACTGATTTATACATCATGACAGACAGAACTGATTGACTTATACATCATGACAGACGGAACTGACTGACTTATACATCATGACAGACAGAAATGACTGTCTTATACATCATGACCAACAGAATTGACTGACTCATATATTATGAAAGACGGAACTGACTGACTTATACATTATGACAGACAGAACTGACTGACTTATACATTATGACAGACTGACCTGACTGACTTATACATTATGACAGACATGATTGACTTATACATCATGACAGACAGAACTGACTGACTTATACATCATGACAGACAGAACTGACTGACTTATACATCATGACAGACAGAACTGACTGACATACATTTTGTCAGACGGAAGTGACTGACTAATACATTATTACAGACAGGATTAACTTATACATCATGACAGTCAGATTTGACTTATACAGCATGATAGTCAGGATTGACATAAACATCTTGACAGATAGAAACGACTTATACATCATGATCTTCAGATTTGACTTATACAGCATGATAGTCAGGATTGACATAAACATCTTGACAGATAGAAACGACTTATACATCATGACAGTCAGATTTGACTTATACAGCATGATAGTCAGGAGAGACTTATACATCATGAGAGTCAGGGTTGATTTTTTCGTGACCTTCAGATTTGACTTTAACATCTTTACAGATAGGATTGACTTATACATCATGACAGTCAGGATTGACTTTTACATCTTGACATATAGGGTTGATTTATGCACCATAACAGTCAGAATTGACTTAATCAACTTTTCAGATAGGATTGACTTATATATCTTGACAGTCAGAATTGACTAATACATCATGACAATCAGGGTTGACTTATACATCATGAAAGATAGGGTTGATTTATACATTATGACAGTAAGAATTGACAAATACAACATGACAGTCAGGGCAGACTTATACATCATGACAGTCAGGGTTGTTTTATAAATCATGACAGATAGGGTTGATTTATACATTATGACAGTCATAATTGACTTAATCATCTTTACAGATAGAATTGACTTATACATTTTGACAGATAGAAATGACTGCCTTATACATTATGACAGACGGAACTGACTGACTTATACATTATGACAGACAGGATTGACTGATACATCATGACAGACAGAAACTAACTGACTTATACATCATGACGGACAGGATTGACTTATACATCATGAAAGACAGAATTGACTGACTTTTCATCATGACAGACAGAATTGACTGACTTATACATCATGACAAACAGGATTGACCTATACATCATGAAAGACAAAATTGACTGATTTTTCATCATGACAGACAGAATTGACTGACTTATACATAATGACAGACAGGATTCATTTACTTATATATCATGACAGACAGAACTGACTGACTTATACATCATGACAGACATGATTGACTTATACGTCATGACAGACAGAATTGACTGAGTTATATATTGTTATAGACGGAACTGACTGACATACATTATGACAGACAGAACTGACTGACTTATACATTATGAAAGACGGAACTGACTAATTTATACATTATGACAGACAGAATTGACTTATACATCATGACAGACAGAAATGACTGACTTTTACATTATGACAGACAGAACTGACTGACTTATACATTATGACAGACAGGTTTGACTTATACATCATGACAGACAGAATTGACTGACATTTTATCATGAAAGACAGAATTGACTGACTTATACATCATGACAAACAGAATTGATTGACTTATGTATCACGACAGACAAAATTAACTTATACATCATGACAGTCAGGATTGACTTATACATCATGACAGACAGAATTCACTGACTGATACATCATGACAGACAAAATTTACTGACTTTTACATTATGACAGACGGAACTGACGGACTTATACATAATGCCAGACGGAACTGACTGACTTATACATCATGACAGACAGGATTTACTTATACATCATGACAGACAGAAATGACTGGTTTATATATTATGACAGGCGGAACTATTTGACTTATACATTATAACAGACAGGATTGACTTATACATTATGACAGACAGAACTGACTGATTTATACATCATGACAGACAGAACTGATTGACTTATACATCATGACAGACGGAACTGACTGACTTATACATCATGACAGACAGAAATGACTGTCTTATACATCATGACCAACAGAATTGACTGACTCATATATTATGAAAGACGGAACTGACTGACTTATACATTATGACAGACAGAATTGACTGACTTATACATTATGACAGACTGACCTGACTGACTTATACATTATGACAGACATGATTGACTTATACATCATGACAGACAGAACTGACTGACTTATACATCATGACAGACAGAACTGACTGACTTATACATCATGACAGACAGAACTGACTGACTTATACATCATGACAGACAGAACTGACTGACATACATTTTGTCAGACGGAAGTGACTGACTAATACATTATTACAGACAGGATTAACTTATACATCATGACAGTCAGATTTGACTTATACAGCATGATAGTCAGGATTGACATAAACATCTTGACAGATAGAAACGACTTATACATCATGATCTTCAGATTTGACTTATACAGCATGATAGTCAGGATTGACATAAACATCTTGACAGATAGAAACGACTTATACATCATGACAGTCAGATTTGACTTATACAGCATGATAGTCAGGAGAGACTTATACATCATGAGAGTCAGGGTTGATTTTTTCGTGACCTTCAGATTTGACTTTAACATCTTTACAGATAGGATTGACTTATACATCATGACAGTCAGGATTGACTTTTACATCTTGACATATAGGGTTGATTTATGCACCATAACAGTCAGAATTGACTTAATCAACTTTTCAGATAGGATTGACTTATATATCTTGACAGTCAGAATTGACTAATACATCATGACAATCAGGGTTGACTTATACATCATGACAGATAGGGTTGATTTATACATTATGACAGTAAGAATTGACAAATACAACATGACAGTCAGGGCAGACTTATACATCATGACAGTCAGGGTTGTTTTATAAATCATGACAGATAGGGTTGATTTATACATAATGACAGTCATAATTGACTTAATCATCTTTACAGATAGAATTGACTTATACATTTTGACAGATAGAAATGACTGCCTTATACATTATGACAGACGGAACTGACTGACTTATACATTATGACAGACAGGATTGACTGATACATCATGACAGACAGAAACTAACTGACTTATACATCATGACGGACAGGATTGACTTATACATCATGAAAGACAGAATTGACTGACTTTTCATCATGACAGACAGAATTGACTGACTTATACATCATGACAAACAGGATTGACCTATACATCATGAAAGACAAAATTGACTGATTTTTCATCATGACAGACAGAATTGACTGACTTATACATAATGACAGACAGGATTCATTTACTTATATATCATGACAGACAGAACTGACTGACTTATACATCATGACAGACATGATTGACTTATACGTCATGACAGACAGAATTGACTGAGTTATATATTGTTATAGACGGAACTGACTGACATACATTATGACAGACAGAACTGACTGACTTATACATTATGAAAGACGGAACTGACTAATTTATACATTATGACAGACAGAATTGACTTATACATCATGACAGACAGAAATGACTGACTTTTACATTATGACAGACAGAACTGACTGACTTATACATTATGACAGACAGGTTTGACTTATACATCATGACAGACAGAATTGACTGACATTTTATCATGAAAGACAGAATTGACTGACTTATACATCATGACAAACAGAATTGATTGACTTATGTATCACGACAGACAAAATTAACTTATACATCATGACAGTCAGGATTGACTTATACATCATGACAGACAGAATTCACTGACTGATACATCATGACAGACAAAATTTACTGACTTTTACATTATGACAGACGGAACTGACGGACTTATACATAATGCCAGACGGAACTGACTGACTTATACATCATGACAGACAGGATTTACTTATACATCATGACAGACAGAAATGACTGGTTTATATATTATGACAGGCGGAACTATTTGACTTATACATTATAACAGACAGGATTGACTTATACATTATGACAGACAGAACTGACTGATTTATACATCATGACAGACAGAACTGATTGACTTATACATCATGACAGACGGAACTGACTGACTTATACATCATGACAGACAGAAATGACTGTCTTATACATCATGACCAACAGAATTGACTGACTCATATATTATGAAAGACGGAACTGACTGACTTATACATTATGACAGACAGAACTGACTGACTTATACATTATGACAGACTGACCTGACTGACTTATACATTATGACAGACATGATTGACTTATACATCATGACAGACAGAACTGACTGACTTATACATCATGACAGACAGAACTGACTGACTTATACATCATGACAGACAGAACTGACTGACATACATTTTGTCAGACGGAAGTGACTGACTAATACATTATTACAGACAGGATTAACTTATACATCATGACAGTCAGATTTGACTTATACAGCATGATAGTCAGGATTGACATAAACATCTTGACAGATAGAAACGACTTATACATCATGATCTTCAGATTTGACTTATACAGCATGATAGTCAGGATTGACATAAACATCTTGACAGATAGAAACGACTTATACATCATGACAGTCAGATTTGACTTATACAGCATGATAGTCAGGAGAGACTTATACATCATGAGAGTCAGGGTTGATTTTTTCGTGACCTTCAGATTTGACTTTAACATCTTTACAGATAGGATTGACTTATACATCATGACAGTCAGGATTGACTTTTACATCTTGACATATAGGGTTGATTTATGCAACATAACAGTCAGAATTGACTTAATCAACTTTTCAGATAGGATTGACTTATATATCTTGACAGTCAGAATTGACTAATACATCATGACAATCAGGGTTGACTTATACATCATGACAGATAGGGTTGATTTATACATTATGACAGTAAGAATTGACAAATACAACATGACAGTCAGGGCAGACTTATACATCATGACAGTCAGGGTTGTTTTATAAATCATGACAGATAGGGTTGATTTATACATTATGACAGTCATAATTGACTTAATCATCTTTACAGATAGAATTGACTTATACATTTTGACAGATAGAAATGACTGCCTTATACATTATGACAGACGGAACTGACTGACTTATACATTATGACAGACAGGATTGACTGATACATCATGACAGACAGAAACTAACTGACTTATACATCATGACGGACAGGATTGACTTATACATCATGAAAGACAGAATTGACTGACTTTTCATCATGACAGACAGAATTGACTGACTTATACATCATGACAAACAGGATTGACCTATACATCATGAAAGACAAAATTGACTGATTTTTCATCATGACAGACAGAATTGACTGACTTATACATAATGACAGACAGGATTCATTTACTTATATATCATGACAGACAGAACTGACTGACTTATACATCATATCAGATAGGATTGACTTTTACCTAATGACAGACAGAATTGCCTTATACATCATGATATACAGAACTGACTGACTTATACATCATGACAGACAGAATGGACTTATACATCATAACAGACAGAATTGACTTACTTTTCATCATGACTAATAGAACTGACTGATTTATACATTGTGAAACACAGAATTAACTGACTTATACATTATGACAGACGAAACTGACTAACTTATACATTATGACAGACGGAACTGACTGACTTACGCATAATGACAGACAGGATTGACTTATACATGATGACAGACAGAAATGTTTGACTTATACATTATGACAGACGGAATTGACTAACTTATACATTATGACAGACAGGATTGACTTATACATCATGACAGACAAAAATGACTGACTTATACATTATGACAGACTGAACCGGGTGACATATACATTATGACAGACAGAATGGACTTATACAGACAGAATTGACTGACTTTTTATCATGACATACAAGAGTGACCTATACATCATGACAGACAGAATTGACTGATTATTTATCATGACAGACAGAATTGACTAACTTATACATCATGACAAACAGAATTGACCGACTTATACATCATAACAAACAAATTGACTGACATATACATCATGACAATCAGAATCGACTCACGTATGCATCACGACAGACTGGATTAACTTATACATCATAACAGTCAGAATTGACTATTGCGTCATGAAAGACAGAATTGACTTATACATCATGACAGTCAGAATTGACTTATACATCATGACATTCAGGATTGACATAAACATCTTGACAGATAGAATCGACTTATACATCATGACAGTCAGAATAGACTTATACATCATGAAATTCAGGAGAGACTTATACATCATGACAGTAAGGGTTGATTTATACATCATGACAGTCAGAATTGACTTCAATATCTTTACAGATAGGAATGACTTTCACATCATGACAGTCATGATTGACTTTTACATCTTGACAAATAGGGTTGATTTATGCATCATGACAGTCAGAATTGAATTCAACAACTTTACAGATAGGATTAACTTATACATCATGACAGTCAGGATTGACTTATACATCCAGACAGATAACGTTGATTTATACATCACGACAGTCAGAATTGACTTAACATCTTTACAGATGGGATTGACTTATATATTATGACAGTCGGAATTGATTAATACTTCATGACAGTCAGGAGAGACTTATACATCATGAGAGTCAGGGTTGACTTATACATTATGACAGATAGTATTAATTTATACATCATGACAGACAAGATTAATTGATACATCATGACAGAGAGGATTGATTGATAAATCATGACAGTCAGAATTGACTGTTACATCATGACAAACATGATTGACTTATACATCATGACAGACAGAACTGACTGACTTATACATCATGACAGACAGAACTGACTGACTTATACATCATGACAGACAGGATTGTTTCTACATAATGACAGATAGGGTTGAGTTATACATTATGACAGTCAGAATTGACTTAAACATCTTTACAGATAGGATTGACTTATACATTATGACAGTCATAATTGACTAATAGATCATGACAGACAGGAGAGACTTATATATCATGAAAGTCAAGTTTGACTTATACATCATGACAGTCAGGATTGACTTATATATCATGACAGATAAGATTAATTTATACATCATGACAGACAGACTGAACTGACTGACTTATACATCATGACAGACAAAATAAATTGATACATCATGGCAGACAGGATTGATTTAAACATCATGATATTCAGAATTGACTATTACATCATGACAAACATGATTAAGTTATACATTATGACAGACAGGATTGCTTATTCATTTATGACAGACTGAACTGACTGAGTTATACATCAAGTCAGACAAAATAAATTGATACATCATGACAGAAAGGATTGACTTATACATCATGACAGTCAGGATTGACTTATACATCATAACAGATAAGATTAATTTATACATCATGACAGACAGGATTGCTTATTCATATATGACAGACAGAATTGACTGACTTATACATCATGACAAACAAAAGTGACTGACTTATACATCATGGCAAATAGAATTGACTGACTTATACATTATTACAGACAGAATTTACTGACTTCTACATCATGACAGTCAGGATTGACTTATACTTCATAACAGGTAAGATTAATTTATACATCATGACAGACAGGATTGCTTATTCATATATGACAGACAGAATTGACTGACTTATACATCATGACAAACAAACGTGACTGACTTATACATCATGGCAAATAGAATTGACTGACTTCTACATCATTACAGTCAGAATTGACTTACTTATACATCATGACAGACAGGATTGACTTATCAATCATGACAGACATGATTGACTTATACATCATGACAGTAAGGATTGACTTATACATTATGACAAACAGAAATGATTTATACATCATTACAGACAGAATTCACTGACTTATACATCATGACAGATAGAAATGTTTGACTTATAGATTATGACAGACAGGATTGTTTATACATAATGACAGATAGGGTTGAGTTATACATTATGACAGTCAGAATTGGCTTAAACATCTTTACAGATAGGATTGACTGATACATTATGACAGACAGGATTGCTTATTCATTTATGATAGACAGAATTGACTGACTTATACATCATGGCAAACAAAAGTGACTGACTTATACATCAAGACAAACAGAAATGACTGACTTATACATTTTTACACACAGAATTGACTGACTTCTACATCATTACAGACAGGATTGCCTTATACATCATGAAAGACAGGATTGATTGATACATCATGACAGTCAGGATTGACTTATACATTATGACAAACAGGAATGATTTATATATCATGACAGACAGAATTCACTGACTTATACATCATGACAGACAGTATTGATTAATACATTATGACAGATAAGATTGACTTACCCATCATGACAGACATGATTGATTGATACAGCATGACAGAAAAGATAAATTGATGACAGACAAGATAAATTGATACATTATGACGACAGACGGAACTGAGTGACTTTTACATTATGACAGACAGGATCGACTTATACATCATGGCAGACAGAAATGACTGACTTATACATTATGATAGACCGAACTGATTGACTTATACATTATGACAGACTGAACTGACTGACTTATACATCATGACAGACAAAATAAATTGATACATCATGACAGACAGGATTGATTGATACATCATGATATTCAGAATTGACTATTACATCATGACAAACATGATTAAGTTATACATTATGACAGACAGAACTGACTGGCTTATACATTATGACAGACGGAACTGACTGACTTATACATCATGACAGACAGGATTCACTTAAACATCATGACAGACAGAACTGACTGACTTATACATCATGACAGTCATGATTGACTTATACATCATGACAGACGGAATTGACTTGCTTAAACATTGTGACAGACGGAACTGACTGAAGTATATATTATGACAGACAGGATTGACCTATAAATCATAACATACAGAAATGACTGACTTATACAGCATTACAACCAGAACTGACTGACTTATACATCATGACAGACATGATTGACTTATACGTCATGACAGACAGAATTGACTGAGTTATATATTGTTATAGACGGAACTGACTGACATACATTATGACAGACAGAACTGACTGACTTATACATTATGAAAGACAGGATTGACTTATACATCATGAAAGACAGAAATAACTGACTTATACATTATGACAGACGGAACTGACTAATTTATACATTATGACAGACAGAATTGACTTATACATCATGACAGACAGAAATGACTGACTTTTACATTATGACAGACAGAACTGACTGACTTATACATTATGACAGACAGGTTTGACTTATACATCATGACAGACAGAATTGACTGACATTTTATCATGAAAGACAGAATTGACTGACTTATACATCATGACAAAAAGAATTGATTGACTTATGTATCACGACAGACAAAATTAACTTATACATCATGACAGGCAGAATTGACTTATACATGATGATAGTCAGGAAAGACTTATACATCATGACAGTCAGGATTGACTTATACATCATGACAGACAGAATTCACTGACTGATACATCATGACAGACAAAATTTACTGACTTTTACATTATGACAGACGGAACTGACGGACTCATACATAATGCCAGACGGAACTGACTGACTTATACATCATGACAGACAGGATTTACTTATACATCATGACAGACAGAAATGACTGGTTTATATATTATGACAGACGGAACTATTTGACTTATACATTATAACAGACAAGATTGACTTATATATTATGACAGACAGAACTGACTGATTTATACATCATGACAGACAGAACTGACTGAATTATACATCATGACAGACAGGATTCACTTATACATCATGACAGACAGAACTGACTGACTTATACATCATGAGAGTCATGATTGACTTATACATCATGACAGACGGAATTGACTTGCTTAAACATTGTGACAGACGGAACTGACTGAAGTATATATTATGACAGACAGGATTGACCTATAAATCATAACATACAGAAATGACTGACTTATACAGCATTACAACCAGAACTGACTGACTTATACATCATGACAGACATGATTGACTTATACGTCATGACAGACAGAATTGACTGAGTTATATATTGTTATAGACGGAACTGACTGACATACATTATGACAGACAGAACTGACTGACTTATACATTATGACAGACGGAACTGACTAATTTATACATTATGACAGACAGAATTGACTTATACATCATGACAGACAGAAATGACTGACTTTTACATTATGACAGACAGAACTGACTGACTTATACATTATGACAGACAGGTTTGACTTATACATCATGACAGACAGAATTGACTGACATTTTATCATGAAAGACAGAATTGACTGACTTATACATCATGACAAACAGAATTGATTGACTTATGTATCACGACAGACAAAATTAACTTATACATCATGACAGTCAGGATTGACTTATACATCATGACAGACAGAATTCACTGACTGATACATCATGACAGACAAAATTTACTGACTTTTACATTATGACAGACGGAACTGACGGACTTATACATAATGCCAGACGGAACTGACTGACTTATACATCATGACAGACAGGATTTACTTATACATCATGACAGACAGAAATGACTGGTTTATATATTATGACAGGCGGAACTATTTGACTTATACATTATAACAGACAGGATTGACTTATACATTATGACAGACAGAACTGACTGATTTATACATCATGACAGACAGAACTGATTGACTTATACATCATGACAGACGGAACTGACTGACTTATACATCATGACAGACAGAAATGACTGTCTTATACATCATGACCAACAGAATTGACTGACTCATATATTATGAAAGACGGAACTGACTGACTTATACATTATGACAGACAGAACTGACTGACTTATACATTATGACAGACTGACCTGACTGACTTATACATTATGACAGACATGATTGACTTATACATCATGACAGACAGAACTGACTGACTTATACATCATGACAGACAGAACTGACTGACTTATACATCATGACAGACAGAACTGACTGACATACATTTTGTCAGACGGAAGTGACTGACTAATACATTATTACAGACAGGATTAACTTATACATCATGACAGTCAGATTTGACTTATACAGCATGATAGTCAGGATTGACATAAACATCTTGACAGATAGAAACGACTTATACATCATGATCTTCAGATTTGACTTATACAGCATGATAGTCAGGATTGACATAAACATCTTGACAGATAGAAACGACTTATACATCATGACAGTCAGATTTGACTTATACAGCATGATAGTCAGGAGAGACTTATACATCATGAGAGTCAGGGTTGATTTTTTCGTGACCTTCAGATTTGACTTTAACATCTTTACAGATAGGATTGACTTATACATCATGACAGTCAGGATTGACTTTTACATCTTGACATATAGGGTTGATTTATGCACCATAACAGTCAGAATTGACTTAATCAACTTTTCAGATAGGATTGACTTATATATCTTGACAGTCAGAATTGACTAATACATCATGACAATCAGGGTTGACTTATACATCATGACAGATAGGGTTGATTTATACATTATAACAGTAAGAATTGACAAATACAACATGACAGTCAGGGCAGACTTATACATCATGACAGTCAGGGTTGTTTTATAAATCATGACAGATAGGGTTGATTTATACATTATGACAGTCATAATTGACTTAATCATCTTTACAGATAGAATTGACTTATACATTTTGACAGATAGAAATGACTGCCTTATACATTATGACAGACGGAACTGACTGACTTATACATTATGACAGACAGGATTGACTGATACATCATGACAGACAGAAACTAACTGACTTATACATCATGACGGACAGGATTGACTTATACATCATGAAAGACAGAATTGACTGACTTTTCATCATGACAGACAGAATTGACTGACTTATACATCATGACAAACAGGATTGACCTATACATCATGAAAGACAAAATTGACTGATTTTTCATCATGACAGACAGAATTGACTGACTTATACATAATGACAGACAGGATTCACTTACTTATATATCATGACAGACAGAACTGACTGACTTATACATCATATCAGATAGGATTGACTTTTACCTAATGACAGACAGAATTGCCTTATACATCATGATATACAGAACTGACTGACTTATACATCATGACAGACAGAATGGACTTATACATCATAACAGACAGAATTGACTTACTTTTCATCATGACTAATAGAACTGACTGATTTATACATTGTGAAACACAGAATTAACTGACTTATACATTATGACAGACGAAACTGACTAACTTATACATTATGACAGACGGAACTGACTGACTTACGCATAATGACAGACAGGATTGACTTATACATGATGACAGACAGAAATGTTTGACTTATACATTATGACAGACGGAATTGACTAACTTATACATTATGACAGACAGGATTGACTTATACATCATGACAGACAAAAATGACTGACTTATACATTATGACAGACTGAACCGGGTGACATATACATTATGACAGACAGAATGGACTTATACAGACAGAATTGACTGACTTTTTATCATGACATACAAGAGTGACCTATACATCATGACAGACAGAATTGACTGATTATTTATCATGACAGACAGAATTGACTAACTTATACATCATGACAAACAGAATTGACCGACTTATACATCATAACAAACAAATTGACTGACATATACATCATGACAATCAGAATCGACTCACGTATGCATCACGACAGACCGGATTAACTTATACATCATAACAGTCAGAATTGACTATTGCGTCATGAAAGACAGAATTGACTTATACATCATGACAGTCAGAATTGACTTATACATCATGACATTCAGGATTGACATAAACATCTTGACAGATAGAATCGACTTATACATCATGACAGTCAGAATAGACTTATACATCATGAAATTCAGGAGAGACTTTTACATCATGACAGTAAGGGTTGATTTATACATCATGACAGTCAGAATTGACTTCAATATCTTTACAGATAGGAATGACTTTCACATCATGACAGTCATGATTGACTTTTACATCTTGACAAATAGGGTTGATTTATGCATCATGACAGTCAGAATTGAATTCAACAACTTTACAGATAGGATTAACTTATACATCATGACAGTCAGGATTGACTTATACATCCAGACAGATAACGTTGATTTATACATCACGACAGTCAGAATTGACTTAACATCTTTACAGATGGGATTGACTTATATATTATGACAGTCGGAATTGATTAATACTTCATGACAGTCAGGAGAGACTTATACATCATGAGAGTCAGGGTTGACTTATACATTATGACAGATAGTATTAATTTATACATCATGACAGACAAGATTAATTGATACATCATGACAGAGAGGATTGATTGATAAATCATGACAGTCAGAATTGACTGTTACATCATGACAAACATGATTGACTTATACATCATGACAGACAGAACTGACTGACTTATACATCATGACAGACATAACTGACTGACTTATACATCATGACAGACAGGATTGTTTCTACATAATGACAGATAGGGTTGAGTTATACATTATGACAGTCAGAATTGACTTAAACATCTTTACAGATAGGATTGACTTATACATTATGACAGTCATAATTGACTAATAGATCATGACAGACAGGAGAGACTTATATATCATGAAAGTCAAGTTTGACTTATACATCATGACAGTCAGGATTGACTTATATATCATGACAGATAAGATTAATTTATACATCATGACAGACAGACTGAACTGACTGACTTATACATCATGACAGACAAAATAAATTGATACATCATGGCAGACAGGATTGATTTAAACATCATGATATTCAGAATTGACTATTACATCATGACAAACATGATTAAGTTATACATTATGACAGACAGGATTGCTTATTCATTTATGACAGACTGAACTGACTGAGTTATACATCAAGTCAGACAAAATAAATTGATACATCATGACAGAAAGGATTGACTTATACATCATGACAGTCAGGATTGACTTATACATCATAACAGATAAGATTAATTTATACATCATGACAGACAGGATTGCTTATTCATATATGACAGACAGAATTGACTGACTTATACATCATGACAAACAAAAGTGACTGACTTATACATCATGGCAAATAAAATTGACTGACTTATACATTATTACAGACAGAATTTACTGACTTCTACATCATGACAGTCAGGATTGACTTATACTTCATAACAGGTAAGATTAATTTATACATCATGACAGACAGGATTGCTTATTCATATATGACAGACAGAATTGACTGACTTATACATCATGACAAACAAAAGTGACTGACTTATACATCATGGCAAATAGAATTGACTGATTTATACATTATTACAGACAGAATTTACTGACTTCTACATCATTACAGTCAGAATTGACTTACTTATACATCATGACAGACAGGATTGACTTATAAATCATGACAGACATGATTGACTTATACATCATGACAGTAAGGATTGACTTATACATTATGACAAACAGAAATGATTTATACATCATTACAGACAGAATTCACTGACTTATACATCATGACAGATAGAAATGTTTGACTTATAGATTATGACAGACAGGATTGTTTATACATAATGACAGATAGGGTTGAGTTATACATTATGACAGTCAGAATTGGCTTAAACATCTTTACAGATAGGATTGACTGATACATTATGACAGACAGGATTGCTTATTCATTTATGATAGACAGAATTGACTGACTTATACATCATGGCAAACAAAAGTGACTGACTTATACATCAAGACAAACAGAAATGACTGACTTATACATTTTTACACACAGAATTGACTGACTTCTACATCATAACAGACAGGATTGCCTTATACATCATGAAAGACAGGATTGATTGATACATCATGACAGTCAGGATTGACTTATACATTATGACAAACAGGAATGATTTATATATCATGACAGACAGAATTCACTGACTTATACATCATGACAGACAGTATTGATTAATACATTATGACAGATAAGATTGACTTACCCATCATGACAGACATGATTGATTGATACAGCATGACAGAAAAGATAAATTGATGACAGACAAGATAAATTGATACATTATGACGACAGACGGAACTGAGTGACTTTTACATTATGACAGACAGGATCGACTTATACATCATGGCAGACAGAAATGACTGACTTATACATTATGATAGACCGAACTGATTGACTTATACATTATGACAGACTGAACTGACTGACTTATACATCATGACAGACAAAATAAATTGATACATCATGACAGACAGGATTGATTGATACATCATGATATTCAGAATTGACTATTACATCATGACAAACATGATTAAGTTATACATTATGACAGACAGAACTGACTGGCTTATACATTATGACAGACGGAACTGACTGACTTATACATCATGACAGACAGGATTCACTTAAACATCATGACAGACAGAACTGACTGACTTATACATCATGACAGTCATGATTGACTTATACATCATGACAGACGGAATTGACTTGCTTAAACATTGTGACAGACGGAACTGACTGAAGTATATATTATGACAGACAGGATTGACCTATAAATCATAACATACAGAAATGACTGACTTATACAGCATTACAACCAGAACTGACTGACTTATACATCATGACAGACATGATTGACTTATACGTCATGACAGACAGAATTGACTGAGTTATATATTGTTATAGACGGAACTGACTGACATACATTATGACAGACAGAACTGACTGACTTATACATTATGAAAGACAGGATTGACTTATACATCATGAAAGACAGAAATAACTGACTTATACATTATGACAGACGGAACTGACTAATTTATACATTATGACAGACAGAATTGACTTATACATCATGACAGACAGAAATGACTGACTTTTACATTATGACAGACAGAACTGACTGACTTATACATTATGACAGACAGGTTTGACTTATACATCATGACAGACAGAATTGACTGACATTTTATCATGAAAGACAGAATTGACTGACTTATACATCATGACAAAAAGAATTGACTGACTTATACATCATGACAAACAAAAGTGACTGACTTATACATCATGGCAAATAGAATTGACTGATTTATACATTATTACAGACAGAATTTACTGACTTCTACATCATTACAGTCAGAATTGACTTACTTATACATCATGACAGACAGGATTGACTTATAAATCATGACAGACATGATTGACTTATACATCATGACAGTAAGGATTGACTTATACATTATGACAAACAGAAATGATTTATACATCATTACAGACAGAATTCACTGACTTATACATCATGACAGATAGAAATGTTTGACTTATAGATTATGACAGACAGGATTGTTTATACATAATGACAGATAGGGTTGAGTTATACATTATGACAGTCAGAATTGGCTTAAACATCTTTACAGATAGGATTGACTGATACATTATGACAGACAGGATTGCTTATTCATTTATGATAGACAGAATTGACTGACTTATACATCATGGCAAACAAAAGTGACTGACTTATACATCAAGACAAACAGAAATGACTGACTTATACATTTTTACACACAGAATTGACTGACTTCTACATCATTACAGACAGGATTGCCTTATACATCATGAAAGACAGGATTGATTGATACATCATGACAGTCAGGATTGACTTATACATTATGACAAACAGGAATGATTTATATATCATGACAGACAGAATTCACTGACTTATACATCATGACAGACAGTATTGATTAATACATTATGACAGATAAGATTGACTTACCCATCATGACAGACATGATTGATTGATACAGCATGACAGAAAAGATAAATTGATGACAGACAAGATAAATTGATACATTATGACGACAGACGGAACTGAGTGACTTTTACATTATGACAGACAGGATCGACTTATACATCATGGCAGACAGAAATGACTGACTTATACATTATGATAGACCGAACTGATTGACTTATACATTATGACAGACTGAACTGACTGACTTATACATCATGACAGACAAAATAAATTGATACATCATGACAGACAGGATTGATTGATACATCATGATATTCAGAATTGACTATTACATCATGACAAACATGATTAAGTTATACATTATGACAGACAGAACTGACTGGCTTATACATTATGACAGACGGAACTGACTGACTTATACATCATGACAGACAGGATTCACTTAAACATCATGACAGACAGAACTGACTGACTTATACATCATGACAGTCATGATTGACTTATACATCATGACAGACGGAATTGACTTGCTTAAACATTGTGACAGACGGAACTGACTGAAGTATATTATGACAGACAGGATTGACCTATAAATCATAACATACAGAAATGACTGACTTATACAGCATTACAACCAGAACTGACTGACTTATACATCATGACAGACATGATTGACTTATACGTCATGACAGACAGAATTGACTGAGTTATATATTGTTATAGACGGAACTGACTGACATACATTATGACAGACAGAACTGACTGACTTATACATTATGAAAGACAGGATTGACTTATACATCATGAAAGACAGAAATAACTGACTTATACATTATGACAGACGGAACTGACTAATTTATACATTATGACAGACAGAATTGACTTATACATCATGACAGACAGAAATGACTGACTTTTACATTATGACAGACAGAACTGACTGACTTATACATTATGACAGACAGGTTTGACTTATACATCATGACAGACAGAATTGACTGACATTTTATCATGAAAGACAGAATTGACTGACTTATACATCATGACAAAAAGAATTGATTGACTTATGTATCACGACAGACAAAATTAACTTATACATCATGACAGGCAGAATTGACTTATACATGATGATAGTCAGGAAAGACTTATACATCATGACAGTCAGGATTGACTTATACATCATGACAGACAGAATTCACTGACTGATACATCATGACAGACAAAATTTACTGACTTTTACATTATGACAGACGGAACTGACGGACTCATACATAATGCCAGACGGAACTGACTGACTTATACATCATGACAGACAGGATTTACTTATACATCATGACAGACAGAAATGACTGGTTTATATATTATGACAGACGGAACTATTTGACTTATACATTATAACAGACAAGATTGACTTATATATTATGACAGACAGAACTGACTGATTTATACATCATGACAGACAGAACTGACTGAATTATACATCATGACAGACAGGATTCACTTATACATCATGACAGACAGAACTGACTGACTTATACATCATGAGAGTCATGATTGACTTATACATCATGACAGACGGAATTGACTTGCTTAAACATTGTGACAGACGGAACTGACTGAAGTATATATTATGACAGACAGGATTGACCTATAAATCATAACATACAGAAATGACTGACTTATACAGCATTACAACCAGAACTGACTGACTTATACATCATGACAGACATGATTGACTTATACGTCATGACAGACAGAATTGACTGAGTTATATATTGTTATAGACGGAACTGACTGACATACATTATGACAGACAGAACTGACTGACTTATACATTATGACAGACGGAACTGACTAATTTATACATTATGACAGACAGAATTGACTTATACATCATGACAGACAGAAATGACTGACTTTTACATTATGACAGACAGAACTGACTGACTTATACATTATGACAGACAGGTTTGACTTATACATCATGACAGACAGAATTGACTGACATTTTATCATGAAAGACAGAATTGACTGACTTATACATCATGACAAACAGAATTGATTGACTTATGTATCACGACAGACAAAATTAACTTATACATCATGACAGTCAGGATTGACTTATACATCATGACAGACAGAATTCACTGACTGATACATCATGACAGACAAAATTTACTGACTTTTACATTATGACAGACGGAACTGACGGACTTATACATAATGCCAGACGGAACTGACTGACTTATACATCATGACAGACAGGATTTACTTATACATCATGACAGACAGAAATGACTGGTTTATATATTATGACAGGCGGAACTATTTGACTTATACATTATAACAGACAGGATTGACTTATACATTATGACAGACAGAACTGACTGATTTATACATCATGACAGACAGAACTGATTGACTTATACATCATGACAGACGGAACTGACTGACTTATACATCATGACAGACAGAAATGACTGTCTTATACATCATGACCAACAGAATTGACTGACTCATATATTATGAAAGACGGAACTGACTGACTTATACATTATGACAGACAGAACTGACTGACTTATACATTATGACAGACTGACCTGACTGACTTATACATTATGACAGACATGATTGACTTATACATCATGACAGACAGAACTGACTGACTAATACATCATGACAGACAGAACTGACTGACTTATACATCATGACAGACAGAACTGACTGACATACATTTTGTCAGACGGAAGTGACTGACTAATACATTATTACAGACAGGATTAACTTATACATCATGACAGTCAGATTTGACTTATACAGCATGATAGTCAGGATTGACATAAACATCTTGACAGATAGAAACGACTTATACATCATGATCTTCAGATTTGACTTATACAGCATGATAGTCAGGATTGACATAAACATCTTGACAGATAGAAACGACTTATACATCATGACAGTCAGATTTGACTTATACAGCATGATAGTCAGGAGAGACTTATACATCATGAGAGTCAGGGTTGATTTTTTCGTGACCTTCAGATTTGACTTTAACATCTTTACAGATAGGATTGACTTATACATCATGACAGTCAGGATTGACTTTTACATCTTGACATATAGGGTTGATTTATGCACCATAACAGTCAGAATTGACTTAATCAACTTTTCAGATAGGATTGACTTATATATCTTGACAGTCAGAATTGACTAATACATCATGACAATCAGGGTTGACTTATACATCATGACAGATAGGGTTGATTTATACATTATGACAGTAAGAATTGACAAATACAACATGACAGTCAGGGCAGACTTATACATCATGACAGTCAGGGTTGTTTTATAAATCATGACAGATAGGGTTGATTTATACATTATGACAGTCATAATTGACTTAATCATCTTTACAGATAGAATTGACTTATACATTTTGACAGATAGAAATGACTGCCTTATACATTATGACAGACGGAACTGACTGACTTATACATTATGACAGACAGGATTGACTGATACATCATGACAGACAGAACTAACTGACTTATACATCATGACGGACAGGATTGACTTATACATCATGAAAGACAGAATTGACTGACTTTTCATCATGACAGACAGAATTGACTGACTTATACATCATGACAAACAGGATTGACCTATACATCATGAAAGACAAAATTGACTGATTTTTCATCATGACAGACAGAATTGACTGACTTATACATAATGACAGACAGGATTCATTTACTTATATATCATGACAGACAGAACTGACTGACTTATACATCATATCAGATAGGATTGACTTTTACCTAATGACAGACAGAATTGCCTTATACATCATGATATACAGAACTGACTGACTTATACATCATGACAGACAGAATGGACTTATACATCATAACAGACAGAATTGACTTACTTTTCATCATGACTAATAGAACTGACTGATTTATACATTGTGAAACACAGAATTAACTGACTTATACATTATGACAGACGAAACTGACTAACTTATACATTATGACAGACGGAACTGACTGACTTACGCATAATGACAGACAGGATTGACTTATACATGATGACAGACAGAAATGTTTGACTTATACATTATGACAGACGGAATTGACTAACTTATACATTATGACAGACAGGATTGACTTATACATCATGACAGACAAAAATGACTGACTTATACATTATGACAGACTGAACCGGGTGACATATACATTATGACAGACAGAATGGACTTATACAGACAGAATTGACTGACTTTTTATCATGACATACAAGAGTGACCTATACATCATGACAGACAGAATTGACTGATTATTTATCATGACAGACAGAATTGACTAACTTATACATCATGACAAACAGAATTGACCGACTTATACATCATAACAAACAAATTGACTGACATATACATCATGACAATCAGAATCGACTCACGTATGCATCACGACAGACTGGATTAACTTATACATCATAACAGTCAGAATTGACTATTGCGTCATGAAAGACAGAATTGACTTATACATCATGACAGTCAGAATTGACTTATACATCATGACATTCAGGATTGACATAAACATCTTGACAGATAGAATCGACTTATACATCATGACAGTCAGAATAGACTTATACATCATGAAATTCAGGAGAGACTTATACATCATGACAGTAAGGGTTGATTTATACATCATGACAGTCAGAATTGACTTCAATATCTTTACAGATAGGAATGACTTTTCACATCATGACAGTCATGATTGACTTTACATCTTGACAAATAGGGTTGATTTATGCAATCATGACAGTCAGAATTGAATTCAACAACTTTACAGATAGATTAACTTATACATCATGACAGTCAGGATGACTTATACATCCAGACAGATAACGTTGATTATTACATCACGACAGTCAGATTGACTTAACATCTTTACAGATGGGATTGACTTATATATTATGAACAGTCGGAATTGATTAATACTTCATGACAGTCAGGAGAGACTTATACATCATGAGAGTCAGGGTTGACTTATACATTATGACAGATAGTATTAATTTATACATCATGACAGACAAGATTAATTGATACATCATGACAGAGAGGATTGATTGATAAATCATGACAGTCAGAATTGACTGTTACATCATGACAAACATGATTGACTTATACATCATGACAGACAGAACTGACTGACTTATACATCATGACAGACAGAACTGACTGACTTATACATCATGACAGACAGGATTGTTTCTACATAATGACAGATTAGGGTTGAGTTATACATTATGACGTCAGAATTGACTTAAACATCTTTACAGATAGGATTGACTTATACATTATGACAGTCATAATTGACTAATAGATCATGACAGACAGGAGAGACTTATATATCATGAAAGTCAAGTTTGACTTATACATCATGACAGTCAGGATTGACTTATATATCATGACAGATAAGATTAATTTATACATCATGACAGACAGACTGAACTGACTGACTTATACATCATGACAGACAAAATAAATTGATACATCATGGCAGACAGGATTGAATTAAAACATCATGATATTCAGAATTGACTATTACATCATGACAAACATGATTAAGTTATACATTATGACAGACAGGATTGCTTATTCATTTATGACAGACTGAACTGACTGAGTTATACATCAAGTCAGACAAAATAAATTGATACATCATGACAGAAAGGATTGACTTATACATCATGACAGTCAGGATTGACTTATACATCATAACAGATAAGATTAATTTATACATCATGACAGACAGGATTGCTTATTCATATATGACAGACAGAATTGACTGACTTATACATCATGACAACAAAGTGACTGACTTATACATCATGGCAAATAGAATTGACTGACTTATACATTATTACAGACAGAATTTACTGACTTCTACATCATGACAGTCAGGATTGACTTATACTTCATAACAGGTAAGATTAATTTATACATCATGACAGACAGGATTGCTTATTCATATATGACAGACAGAATTGACTGACTTATACATCATGACAAACAAACGTGACTGACTTATACATCATGGCAAATAGAATTGACTGACTTCTACATCATTACAGTCAGAAATTGACTTACTTACATCATGACAGACCAGGATTGACTTATCAATCATGACAGACATGATTGACTTATACATCATGACAGTAAGGATTGACTTATACATTATGACAAACAGAAATGATTTATACATCATTACAGACAGAATTCACTGACTTATACATCATGACAGATAGAAATGTTTGACTTATAGATTATGACAGACAGGATTGTTTATACATAATGACAGATAGGGTTGAGTTTATACATTATGACAGTCAGAATTGGCTTAAACATCTTTACAGATAGGATTGACTGATACATTATGAACAGACAGGATTGCTTATTCATTTATGATAGACAGAATTGACTGACTTATACATCATGGCAAACCAAAGTGACTGACTTATACATCAAGACAAACAGAAATGACTGACTTATACATTTTTACACCAGAATTGACTGACTTCTACATCATACAGACAGGATTGCCTTATACATCATGAAAGACAGGATTGATTGATACATCATGACAGTCCAGGATTGACTTATACATTATGACAAACAGGAATGATTTATATATCAGGACAGACAGAATTCACTGACTTATACATCATGACAGACAGTATTGATTAATACATTATGACAGATAAGATTGACTTACCCATCATGACAGACATGATTGATTGATACAGCATGACAGAAAAGATAAATTGATGACAGACAAGATAAATTGATACATTATGACGACAGACGGAACTGAGTGACTTTTACATTATGACAGACAGGATCGACTTATACATCATGGCAGACAGAAATGACTGACTTATACATTATGATAGACCGAACTGATTGACTTATACATTATGACAGACTGAACTGACTGACTTATACATCATGACAGACAAAATAAATTGATACATCATGACAGACAGGATTGATTGATACATCATGATATTCAGAATTGACTATTACATCATGACAAACATGATTAAGTTATACATTATGACAGACAGAACTGACTGGCTTATACATTATGACAGACGGAACTGACTGACTTATACATCATGACAGACAGGATTCACTTAAACATCAGGACAGACAGAACTGACTGACTTATACATCATGACAGTCATGATTGACTTATAACATCATGACAGACGGAATTGACTTGCTTAAACATTGGTGACAGACGGAACTGACTGAAGTATATATTATGACAGACAGGATTGACCTATAAATCATAACATACAGAAATGACTGACTTATACAGCATTACAACCAGAACTGACTGACTTATACATCATGACAGACATGATTGACTTATACGGCATGACAGACAGAATTGACTGAGTTATATATTGTTTATAGACGGAACTGACTGACATACATTATGACAGACAGAACTGACTGACTTATACATTATGAAAGACAGGATTGACTTATACATCATGAAAGACAGAAATAACTGACTTATACATTATGACAGACGGAACTGACTAATTTATACATTATGAACAGACAGAATTGACTTATACATCATGACAGACAGAAATGACTGACCTTTTACATTATGACAGACAGAACTGACTGACTTATACATTATGACAGACAGGTTTGACTTATACATCATGACAGACAGAATTGACTGACATTTTATCATGAAAGACAGAATTGACTGACTTATACATCATGACAAAAGAATTGATTGACTTATGTATCACGACAGACAAAATTAACTTATACAATCATGACAGGCAGAATTGACTTATACATGATGATAGTCAGGAAAGACTTATACATCATGACAGTCAGGATTGACTTATACATCATGACAGACAGAATTCACTGACTGATACATCATGACAGACAAAATTTACTGACTTTTACATTATGACAGACGGAACTGACGGACTCATACATAATGCCAGACGGAACTGACTGACTTATACATCATGACAGACAGGATTTACTTATACATCATGACAGACAGAAATGACTGGTTTATATATTATGACAGACGGAACTATTTGACTTATACATTATAACAGACAAGATTGACTTATATATTATGACAGACAGAACTGACTGATTTATACATCATGACAGACAGAACTGACTGAATTATACATCATGACAGACAGGATTCACTTATACATCATGACAGACAGAACTGACTGACTTATACATCATGAGAGTCATGATTGACTTATACATCATGACAGACGGAATTGACTTGCTTAAACATTGTGACAGACGGAACTGACTGAAGTATATATTATGACAGACAGGATTGACCTATAAATCATAACATACAGAAATGACTGACTTATACAGCATTACAACCAGAACTGACTGACTTATACATCATGACAGACATGATTGACTTATACGTCATGACAGACAGAATTGACTGAGTTATATATTGTTATAGACGGAACTGACTGACATACATTATGACAGACAGAACTGACTGACTTATACATTATGACAGACGGAACTGACTAATTTATACATTATGACAGACAGAATTGACTTATACATCATGACAGACAGAAATGACTGACTTTTACATTATGACAGACAGAACTGACTGACTTATACATTATGACAGACAGGTTTGACTTATACATCATGACAGACAGAATTGACTGACATTTTATCATGAAAGACAGAATTGACTGACTTATACATCATGACAAACAGAATTGATTGACTTATGTATCACGACAGACAAAATTAACTTATACATCATGACAGTCAGGATTGACTTATACATCATGACAGACAGAATTCACTGACTGATACATCATGACAGACAAAATTTACTGACTTTTACATTATGACAGACGGAACTGACGGACTTATACATAATGCCAGACGGAACTGACTGACTTATACATCATGACAGACAGGATTTACTTATACATCATGACAGACAGAAATGACTGGTTTATATATTATGACAGGCGGAACTATTTGACTTATACATTATAACAGACAGGATTGACTTATACATTATGACAGACAGAACTGACTGATTTATACATCATGACAGACAGAACTGATTGACTTATACATCATGACAGACGGAACTGACTGACTTATACATCATGACAGACAGAAATGACTGTCTTATACATCATGACCAACAGAATTGACTGACTCATATATTATGAAAGACGGAACTGACTGACTTATACATTATGACAGACAGAACTGACTGACTTATACATTATGACAGACTGACCTGACTGACTTATACATTATGACAGACATGATTGACTTATACATCATGACAGACAGAACTGACTGACTTATACATCATGACAGACAGAACTGACTGACTTATACATCATGACAGACAGAACTGACTGACATACATTTTGTCAGACGGAAGTGACTGACTAATACATTATTACAGACAGGATTAACTTATACATCATGACAGTCAGATTTGACTTATACAGCATGATAGTCAGGATTGACATAAACATCTTGACAGATAGAAACGACTTATACATCATGATCTTCAGATTTGACTTATACAGCATGATAGTCAGGATTGACATAAACATCTTGACAGATAGAAACGACTTATACATCATGACAGTCAGATTTGACTTATACAGCATGATAGTCAGGAGAGACTTATACATCATGAGAGTCAGGGTTGATTTTTTCGTGACCTTCAGATTTGACTTTAACATCTTACAGATAGGATTGACTTATACATCATGACAGTCAGGATTGACTTTTACATCTTGACATATAGGGTTGATTTATGCACCATAACAGTCAGAATTGACTTAATCAACTTTTCAGATAGGATTGACTTATATATCTTGACAGTCAGAATTGACTAATACATCATGACAATCAGGGTTGACTTATACATCATGACAGATAGGGTTGATTTATACATTATAACAGTAAGAATTGACAAATACAACATGACAGTCAGGGCAGACTTATACATCATGACAGTCAGGGTTGTTTTATAAATCATGACAGATAGGGTTGATTTATACATTATGACAGTCATAATTGACTTAATCATCTTTACAGATAGAATTGACTTATACATTTTGACAGATAGAAATGACTGCCTTATACATTATGACAGACGGAACTGACTGACTTATACATTATGACAGACAGGATTGACTGATACATCATGACAGACAGAAACTAACTGACTTATACATCATGACGGACAGGATTGACTTATACATCATGAAAGACAGAATTGACTGACTTTTCATCATGACAGACAGAATTGACTGACTTATACATCATGACAAACAGGATTGACCTATACATCATGAAAGACAAAATTGACTGATTTTTCATCATGACAGACAGAATTGACTGACTTATACATAATGACAGACAGGATTCACTTACTTATATATCATGACAGACAGAACTGACTGACTTATACATCATATCAGATAGGATTGACTTTTACCTAATGACAGACAGAATTGCCTTATACATCATGATATACAGAACTGACTGACTTATACATCATGACAGACAGAATGGACTTATACATCATAACAGACAGAATTGACTTACTTTTCATCATGACTAATAGAACTGACTGATTTATACATTGTGAAACACAGAATTAACTGACTTATACATTATGACAGACGAAACTGACTAACTTATACATTATGACAGACGGAACTGACTGACTTACGCATAATGACAGACAGGATTGACTTATACATGATGACAGACAGAAATGTTTGACTTATACATTATGACAGACGGAATTGACTAACTTATACATTATGACAGGACAGGATTGACTTATACATCATGACAGACAAAAATGACTGACTTATACATTATGGACAGACTGAACCGGGTGACATATACATTATGACAGACAGAATGGACTTATACAGACAGAATTGACTGACTTTTTATCATGACATACAAGAGTGACCTATACATCATGACAGACAGAATTGACTGATTATTTATCATGACAGACAGAATTGACTAACTTATACATCATGACAAACAGAATTGACCGACTTATACATCATAACAAACAAATTGACTGACATATACATCATGACAATCAGAATCGACTCACGTATGCATCACGACAGACCGGATTAACTTATACATCATAACAGTCAGAATTGACTATTGCGTCATGAAAGACAGAATTGACTTATACATCATGACAGTCAGAATTGACTTATACATCATGACATTCAGGATTGACATAAACATCTTGACAGATAGAATCGACTTATACATCATGACAGTCAGAATAGACTTATACATCATGAAATTCAGGAGAGACTTTTACATCATGACAGTAAGGGTTGATTTATACATCATGACAGTCAGAATTGACTTCAATATCTTTACAGATAGGAATGACTTTCACATCATGACAGTCATGATTGACTTTTACATCTTGACAAATAGGGTTGATTTATGCATCATGACAGTCAGAATTGAATTCAACAACTTTACAGATAGGATTAACTTATACATCATGACAGTCAGGATTGACTTATACATCCAGACAGATAACGTTGATTTATACATCACGACAGTCAGAATTGACTTAACATCTTTACAGATGGGATTGACTTATATATTATGACAGTCGGAATTGATTAATACTTCATGACAGTCAGGAGAGACTTATACATCATGAGAGTCAGGGTTGACTTATACATTATGACAGATAGTATTAATTTATACATCATGACAGACAAGATTAATTGATACATCATGACAGAGAGGATTGATTGATAAATCATGACAGTCAGAATTGACTGTTACATCATGACAAACATGATTGACTTATACATCATGACAGACAGAACTGACTGACTTATACATCATGACAGACATAACTGACTGACTTATACATCATGACAGACAGGATTGTTTCTACATAATGACAGATAGGGTTGAGTTATACATTATGACAGTCAGAATTGACTTAAACATCTTTACAGATAGGATTGACTTATACATTATGACAGTCATAATTGACTAATAGATCATGACAGACAGGAGAGACTTATATATCATGAAAGTCAAGTTTGACTTATACATCATGACAGTCAGGATTGACTTATATATCATGACAGATAAGATTAATTTATACATCATGACAGACAGACTGAACTGACTGACTTATACATCATGACAGACAAAATAAATTGATACATCATGGCAGACAGGATTGATTTAAACATCATGATATTCAGAATTGACTATTACATCATGACAAACATGATTAAGTTATACATTATGACAGACAGGATTGCTTATTCATTTATGACAGACTGAACTGACTGAGTTATACATCAAGTCAGACAAAATAAATTGATACATCATGACAGAAAGGATTGACTTATACATCATGACAGTCAGGATTGACTTATACATCATAACAGATAAGATTAATTTATACATCATGACAGACAGGATTGCTTATTCATATATGACAGACAGAATTGACTGACTTATACATCATGACAAACAAAAGTGACTGACTTATACATCATGGCAAATAAAATTGACTGACTTATACATTATTACAGACAGAATTTACTGACTTCTACATCATGACAGTCAGGATTGACTTATACTTCATAACAGGTAAGATTAATTTATACATCATGACAGACAGGATTGCTTATTCATATATGACAGACAGAATTGACTGACTTATACATCATGACAAACAAAAGTGACTGACTTATACATCATGGCAAATAGAATTGACTGATTTATACATTATTACAGACAGAATTTACTGACTTCTACATCATTACAGTCAGAATTGACTTACTTATACATCATGACAGACAGGATTGACTTATAAATCATGACAGACATGATTGACTTATACATCATGACAGTAAGGATTGACTTATACATTATGACAAACAGAAATGATTTATACATCATTACAGACAGAATTCACTGACTTATACATCATGACAGATAGAAATGTTTGACTTATAGATTATGACAGACAGGATTGTTTATACATAATGACAGATAGGGTTGAGTTATACATTATGACAGTCAGAATTGGCTTAAACATCTTTACAGATAGGATTGACTGATACATTATGACAGACAGGATTGCTTATTCATTTATGATAGACAGAATTGACTGACTTATACATCATGGCAAACAAAAGTGACTGACTTATACATCAAGACAAACAGAAATGACTGACTTATACATTTTTACACACAGAATTGACTGACTTCTACATCATAACAGACAGGATTGCCTTATACATCATGAAAGACAGGATTGATTGATACATCATGACAGTCAGGATTGACTTATACATTATGACAAACAGGAATGATTTATATATCATGACAGACAGAATTCACTGACTTATACATCATGACAGACAGTATTGATTAATACATTATGACAGATAAGATTGACTTACCCATCATGACAGACATGATTGATTGATACAGCATGACAGAAAAGATAAATTGATGACAGACAAGATAAATTGATACATTATGACGACAGACGGAACTGAGTGACTTTACATTATGACAGACAGGATCGACTTATACATCATGGCAGACAGAAATGACTGACTTATACATTATGATAGACCGAACTGATTGACTTATACATTATGACAGACTGAACTGACTGACTTATACATCATGACAGACAAAATAAATTGATACATCATGACAGACAGGATTGATTGATACATCATGATATTCAGAATTGACTATTACATCATGACAAACATGATTAAGTTATACATTATGACAGACAGAACTGACTGGCTTATACATTATGACAGACGGAACTGACTGACTTATACATCATGACAGACAGGATTCACTTAAACATCATGACAGACAGAACTGACTGACTTATACATCATGACAGTCATGATTGACTTATACATCATGACAGACGGAATTGACTTGCTTAAACATTGTGACAGACGGAACTGACTGAAGTATATATTATGACAGACAGGATTGACCTATAAATCATAACATACAGAAATGACTGACTTATACAGCATTACAACCAGAACTGACTGACTTATACATCATGACAGACATGATTGACTTATACGTCATGACAGACAGAATTGACTGAGTTATATATTGTTATAGACGGAACTGACTGACATACATTATGACAGACAGAACTGACTGACTTATACATTATGAAAGACAGGATTGACTTATACATCATGAAAGACAGAAATAACTGACTTATACATTATGACAGACGGAACTGACTAATTTATACATTATGACAGACAGAATTGACTTATACATCATGACAGACAGAAATGACTGACTTTTACATTATGACAGACAGAACTGACTGACTTATACATTATGACAGACAGGTTTGACTTATACATCATGACAGACAGAATTGACTGACATTTTATCATGAAAGACAGAATTGACTGACTTATACATCATGACAAAAAGAATTGACTGACTTATACATCATGACAAACAAAAGTGACTGACTTATACATCATGGCAAATAGAATTGACTGATTTATACATTATTACAGACAGAATTTACTGACTTCTACATCATTACAGTCAGAATTGACTTACTTATACATCATGACAGACAGGATTGACTTATAAATCATGACAGACATGATTGACTTATACATCATGACAGTAAGGATTGACTTATACATTATGACAAACAGAAATGATTTATACATCATTACAGACAGAATTCACTGACTTATACATCATGACAGATAGAAATGTTTGACTTATAGATTATGACAGACAGGATTGTTTATACATAATGACAGATAGGGTTGAGTTATACATTATGACAGTCAGAATTGGCTTAAACATCTTTACAGATAGGATTGACTGATACATTATGACAGACAGGATTGCTTATTCATTTATGATAGACAGAATTGACTGACTTATACATCATGGCAAACAAAAGTGACTGACTTATACATCAAGACAAACAGAAATGACTGACTTATACATTTTTACACACAGAATTGACTGACTTCTACATCATTACAGACAGGATTGCCTTATACATCATGAAAGACAGGATTGATTGATACATCATGACAGTCAGGATTGACTTATACATTATGACAAACAGGAATGATTTATATATCATGACAGACAGAATTCACTGACTTATACATCATGACAGACAGTATTGATTAATACATTATGACAGATAAGATTGACTTACCCATCATGACAGACATGATTGATTGATACAGCATGACAGAAAAGATAAATTGATGACAGACAAGATAAATTGATACATTATGACGACAGACGGAACTGAGTGACTTTTACATTATGACAGACAGGATCGACTTATACATCATGGCAGACAGAAATGACTGACTTATACATTATGATAGACCGAACTGATTGACTTATACATTATGACAGACTGAACTGACTGACTTATACATCATGACAGACAAAATAAATTGATACATCATGACAGACAGGATTGATTGATACATCATGATATTCAGAATTGACTATTACATCATGACAAACATGATTAAGTTATACATTATGACAGACAGAACTGACTGGCTTATACATTATGACAGACGGAACTGACTGACTTATACATCATGACAGACAGGATTCACTTAAACATCATGACAGACAGAACTGACTGACTTATACATCATGACAGTCATGATTGACTTATACATCATGACAGACGGAATTGACTTGCTTAAACATTGTGACAGACGGAACTGACTGAAGTATATATTATGACAGACAGGATTGACCTATAAATCATAACATACAGAAATGACTGACTTATACAGCATTACAACCAGAACTGACTGACTTATACATCATGACAGACATGATTGACTTATACGTCATGACAGACAGAATTGACTGAGTTATATATTGTTATAGACGGAACTGACTGACATACATTATGACAGACAGAACTGACTGACTTATACATTATGAAAGACAGGATTGACTTATACATCATGAAAGACAGAAATAACTGACTTATACATTATGACAGACGGAACTGACTAATTTATACATTATGACAGACAGAATTGACTTATACATCATGACAGACAGAAATGGACTGACTTTTACATTATGACAGACAGAACTGACTGACTTATACATTATGACAGACAGGTTTGACTTATACATCATGACAGACAGAATTGACTGACATTTTATCATGAAAGACAGAATTGACTGACTTATACATCATGACAAAAAGAATTGATTGACTTATGTATCACGACAGACAAAATTAACTTATACATCATGACAGGCAGAATTGACTTATACATGATGATAGTCAGGAAAGACTTATACATCATGACAGTCAGGATTGACTTATACATCATGACAGACAGAATTCACTGACTGATACATCATGACAGACAAAATTTACTGACTTTTACATTATGACAGACGGAACTGACGGACTCATACATAATGCCAGACGGAACTGACTGACTTATACATCATGACAGACAGGATTTACTTATACATCATGACAGACAGAAATGACTGGTTTATATATTATGACAGACGGAACTATTTGACTTATACATTATAACAGACAAGATTGACTTATATATTATGACAGACAGAACTGACTGATTTATACATCATGACAGACAGAACTGACTGAATTATACATCATGACAGACAGGATTCACTTATACATCATGACAGACAGAACTGACTGACTTATACATCATGAGAGTCATGATTGACTTATACATCATGACAGACGGAATTGACTTGCTTAAACATTGTGACAGACGGAACTGACTGAAGTATATATTATGACAGACAGGATTGACCTATAAATCATAACATACAGAAATGACTGACTTATACAGCATTACAACCAGAACTGACTGACTTATACATCATGACAGACATGATTGACTTATACGTCATGACAGACAGAATTGACTGAGTTATATATTGTTATAGACGGAACTGACTGACATACATTATGACAGACAGAACTGACTGACTTATACATTATGACAGACGGAACTGACTAATTTATACATTATGACAGACAGAATTGACTTATACATCATGACAGACAGAAATGACTGACTTTTACATTATGACAGACAGAACTGACTGACTTATACATTATGACAGACAGGTTTGACTTATACATCATGACAGACAGAATTGACTGACATTTTATCATGAAAGACAGAATTGACTGACTTATACATCATGACAAACAGAATTGATTGACTTATGTATCACGACAGACAAAATTAACTTATACATCATGACAGTCAGGATTGACTTATACATCATGACAGACAGAATTCACTGACTGATACATCATGACAGACAAAATTTACTGACTTTTACATTATGACAGACGGAACTGACGGACTTATACATAATGCCAGACGGAACTGACTGACTTATACATCATGACAGACAGGATTTACTTATACATCATGACAGACAGAAATGACTGGTTTATATATTATGACAGGCGGAACTATTTGACTTATACATTATAACAGACAGGATTGACTTATACATTATGACAGACAGAACTGACTGATTTATACATCATGACAGACAGAACTGATTGACTTATACATCATGACAGACGGAACTGACTGACTTATACATCATGACAGACAGAAATGACTGTCTTATACATCATGACCAACAGAATTGACTGACTCATATATTATGAAAGACGGAACTGACTGACTTATACATTATGACAGACAGAACTGACTGACTTATACATTATGACAGACTGACCTGACTGACTTATACATTATGACAGACATGATTGACTTATACATCATGACAGACAGAACTGACTGACTAATACATCATGACAGACAGAACTGACTGACTTATACATCATGACAGACAGAACTGACTGACATACATTTTGTCAGACGGAAGTGACTGACTAATACATTATTACAGACAGGATTAACTTATACATCATGACAGTCAGATTTGACTTATACAGCATGATAGTCAGGATTGACATAAACATCTTGACAGATAGAAACGACTTATACATCATGATCTTCAGATTTGACTTATACAGCATGATAGTCAGGATTGACATAAACATCTTGACAGATAGAAACGACTTATACATCATGACAGTCAGATTTGACTTATACAGCATGATAGTCAGGAGAGACTTATACATCATGAGAGTCAGGGTTGATTTTTTCGTGACCTTCAGATTTGACTTTAACATCTTTACAGATAGGATTGACTTATACATCATGACAGTCAGGATTGACTTTTACATCTTGACATATAGGGTTGATTTATGCACCATAACAGTCAGAATTGACTTAATCAACTTTTCAGATAGGATTGACTTATATATCTTGACAGTCAGAATTGACTAATACATCATGACAATCAGGGTTGACTTATACATCATGACAGATAGGGTTGATTTATACATTATGACAGTAAGAATTGACAAATACAACATGACAGTCAGGGCAGACTTATACATCATGACAGTCAGGGTTGTTTTATAAATCATGACAGATAGGGTTGATTTATACATTATGACAGTCATAATTGACTTAATCATCTTTACAGATAGAATTGACTTATACATTTTGACAGATAGAAATGACTGCCTTATACATTATGACAGACGGAACTGACTGACTTATACATTATGACAGACAGGATTGACTGATACATCATGACAGACAGAAACTAACTGACTTATACATCATGACGGACAGGATTGACTTATACATCATGAAAGACAGAATTGACTGACTTTTCATCATGACAGACAGAATTGACTGACTTATACATCATGACAAACAGGATTGACCTATACATCATGAAAGACAAAATTGACTGATTTTTCATCATGACAGACAGAATTGACTGACTTATACATAATGACAGACAGGATTCATTTACTTATATATCATGACAGACAGAACTGACTGACTTATACATCATATCAGATAGGATTGACTTTTACCTAATGACAGACAGAATTGCCTTATACATCATGATATACAGAACTGACTGACTTATACATCATGACAGACAGAATGGACTTATACATCATAACAGACAGAATTGACTTACTTTTCATCATGACTAATAGAACTGACTGATTTATACATTGTGAAACACAGAATTAACTGACTTATACATTATGACAGACGAAACTGACTAACTTATACATTATGACAGACGGAACTGACTGACTTACGCATAATGACAGACAGGATTGACTTATACATGATGACAGACAGAAATGTTTGACTTATACATTATGACAGACGGAATTGACTAACTTATACATTATGACAGACAGGATTGACTTATACATCATGACAGACAAAAATGACTGACTTATACATTATGACAGACTGAACCGGGTGACATATACATTATGACAGACAGAATGGACTTATACAGACAGAATTGACTGACTTTTTATCATGACATACAAGAGTGACCTATACATCATGACAGACAGAATTGACTGATTATTTATCATGACAGACAGAATTGACTAACTTATACATCATGACAAACAGAATTGACCGACTTATACATCATAACAAACAAATTGACTGACATATACATCATGACAATCAGAATCGACTCACGTATGCATCACGACAGACTGGATTAACTTATACATCATAACAGTCAGAATTGACTATTGCGTCATGAAAGACAGAATTGACTTATACATCATGACAGTCAGAATTGACTTATACATCATGACATTCAGGATTGACATAAACATCTTGACAGATAGAATCGACTTATACATCATGACAGTCAGAATAGACTTATACATCATGAAATTCAGGAGAGACTTATACATCATGACAGTAAGGGTTGATTTATACATCATGACAGTCAGAATTGACTTCAATATCTTTACAGATAGGAATGACTTTCACATCATGACAGTCATGATTGACTTTTACATCTTGACAAATAGGGTTGATTTATGCATCATGACAGTCAGAATTGAATTCAACAACTTTACAGATAGGATTAACTTATACATCATGACAGTCAGGATTGACTTATACATCCAGACAGATAACGTTGATTTATACATCACGACAGTCAGAATTGACTTAACATCTTTACAGATGGGATTGACTTATATATTATGACAGTCGGAATTGATTAATACTTCATGACAGTCAGGAGAGACTTATACATCATGAGAGTCAGGGTTGACTTATACATTATGACAGATAGTATTAATTTATACATCATGACAGACAAGATTAATTGATACATCATGACAGAGAGGATTGATTGATAAATCATGACAGTCAGAATTGACTGTTACATCATGACAAACATGATTGACTTATACATCATGACAGACAGAACTGACTGACTTATACATCATGACAGACATAACTGACTGACTTATACATCATGACAGACAGGATTGTTTTTACATAATGACAGATAGGGTTGAGTTATACATTATGACAGTCAGAATTGACTTAAACATCTTTACAGATAGGATTGACTTATACATTATGACAGTCATAATTGACTAATAGATCATGACAGACAGGAGAGACTTATATATCATGAAAGTCAAGTTTGACTTATACATCATGACAGTCAGGATTGACTTATACATCATAACAGATAAGATTAATTTATACATCATGACAGACAGACTGAACTGACTGACTTATACATCATGACAGACAAAATAAATTGATACATCATGGCAGACAGGATTGATTTAAACATCATGATATTCAGAATTGACTATTACATCATGACAAACATGATTAAGTTATACATTATGACAGACAGGATTGCTTATTCATTTATGACAGACTGAACTGACTGAGTTATACATCAAGTCAGACAAAATAAATTGATACATCATGACAGACAGGATTGACTTATACATCATGACAGTCAGGATTGACTTATACATCATAACAGATAAGATTAATTTATACATCATGACAGACAGGATTGCTTATTCATATATGACAGACAGAATTGACTGACTTATACATCATGACAAACAAAAGTGACTGACTTATACATCATGGCAAATAAAATTGACTGACTTATACATTATTACAGACAGAATTTACTGACTTCTACATCATGACAGTCAGGATTGACTTATACTTCATAACAGGTAAGATTAATTTATACATCATGACAGACAGGATTGCTTATTCATATATGACAGACAGAATTGACTGACTTATACATCATGACAAACAAAAGTGACTGACTTATACATCATGGCAAATAGAATTGACTGATTTATACATTATTACAGACAGAATTTACTGACTTCTACATCATTACAGTCAGAATTGACTTACTTATACATCATGACAGACAGGATTGACTTATAAATCATGACAGACATGATTGACTTATACATCATGGCAGTAAGGATTGACTTATACATTATGACAAACAGAAATGATTTATACATCATTACAGACAGAATTCACTGACTTATACATCATGACAGATAGAAATGTTTGACTTATAGATTATGACAGACAGGATTGTTTATACATAATGACAGATAGGGTTGAGTTATACATTATGACAGTCAGAATTGGCTTAAACATCTTTACAAATAGGATTGACTGATACATTATGACAGACAGGATTGCTTATTCATTTATGATAGACAGAATTGACTGACTTATACATCATGGCAAACAAAAGTGACTGACTTATACATCAAGACAAACAGAAATGACTGACTTATACATTTTTACACACAGAATTGACTGACTTCTACATCATTACAGACAGGATTGCCTTATACATCATGAAAGACAGGATTGATTAATACATCATGACAGTCAGGATTGACTTATACATTATGACAAACAGGAATGATTAATATATCATGACAGACAGAATTCACTGACTTATACATCATGACAGACAGTATTGATTAATACATTATGACAGATAAGATTGACTTACCCATCATGACAGACATGATTGATTGATACAGCATGACAGAAAAGATAAATTGATGACAGACAAGATAAATTGATACATTATGACAGACAGGATTGATTGATACATTTTGATAGCCAGAATTCACTATAACATCATGACAAACATGGTTAACTTATACATCATGACAGACATAACTGACTGATTTATTCATTATGACAAACGGAACTAACTGACTATTACATTATGACAGATAGGATTGATTTATAAATCATGATTGATACATTATGATAGTCAGAATTCACTATTACATCATGACAAACATGATTAACTTATACATCATGACAGACAGAACTGACTGATTTATACATTATGACAGACGGAACTGACTGACTAATACATTATGACAGATAGGATTGATTTATAAATCATGACAGAGAAGATTAATTGGTACATCATGACAGACAGGATTGATTGATACATCACGACAGTCAGAATTGACTATTACATCATGACAAACATAATTGACTTATACATTATGACAGACAGAACTAACTGATTTATACATTATGACAGATAGGATTGATTTTTATATAATGACAGACAAAATTGACTGATTTTTCATCGTGACAGACAGAACTGACTGACTTATACGTTATGTGAGACGGAACTGACTGACTTATACATCATGACAGACAGGATTAACTTATACATCATTACAGACAGAAATGACTGACTTATACATCATGACAGACAGAACTGACTGACTTATACATCATGACAGACAGGATTGTTTTTACATAATGACAGATAGGGTTGAGTTATACATTATGACAGTCAGAATTGACTTAAACATCTTTACAGATAGGATTGACTTATACATTATGACAGTCATAATTGACTAATAGATCATGACAGACAGGAGAGACTTATATATCATGAAAGTCAAGTTTGACTTATACATCATGACAGTCAGGATTGACTTATACATCATAACAGATAAGATTAATTTATACATCATGACAGACAGACTGAACTGACTGACTTATACATCATGACAGACAAAATAAATTGATACATCATGGCAGACAGGATTGATTTAAACATCATGATATTCAGAATTGACTATTACATCATGACAAACATGATTAAGTTATACATTATGACAGACAGGATTGCTTATTCATTTATGACAGACTGAACTGACTGAGTTATACATCAAGTCAGACAAAATAAATTGATACATCATGACAGACAGGATTGACTTATACATCATGACAGTCAGGATTGACTTATACATCATAACAGATAAGATTAATTTATACATCATGACAGACAGGATTGCTTATTCATATATGACAGACAGAATTGACTGACTTATACATCATGACAAACAAAAGTGACTGACTTATACATCATGGCAAATAGAATTGACTGACTTATACATTATTACAGACAGAATTTACTGACTTCTACATCATGACAGTCAGGATTGACTTATACTTCATAACAGGTAAGATTAATTTATACATCATGACAGACAGGATTGCTTATTCATATATGACAGACAGAATTGACTGACTTATACATCATTACAAACAAAAGTGACTGACTTATACATCATGGCAAATAGAATTGACTGACTAATGCATTATTACAGACAGAATTTACTGACTTCTACATCATTACAGTCAGAATTGACTTACTTATACATCATGACAGACAGGATTGACTTATAAATCATGACAGACATGATTGACTTATACATCATGGCAGTAAGGATTGACTTATACATTATGACAAACAGAAATGATTTATACATCATTACAGACAGAATTCACTGACTTATACATCATGACAGATAGAAATGTTTGACTTATAGATTATGACAGACAGGATTGTTTATACATAATGACAGATAGGGTTGAGTTATACATTATGACAGTCAGAATTGGCTTAAACATCTTTACAAATAGGATTGACTGATACATTATGACAGACAGGATTGCTTATTCATTTATGATAGACAGAATTGACTGACTTATACATCATGGCAAACAAAAGTGACTGACTTATACATCAAGACAAACAGAAATGACTGACTTATACATTTTTACACACAGAATTGACTGACTTCTACATCATTACAGACAGGATTGCCTTATACATCATGAAAGACAGGATTGATTAATACATCATGACAGTCAGGATTGACTTATACATTATGACAAACAGGAATGATTAATATATCATGACAGACAGAATTCACTGACTTATACATCATGACAGACAGTATTGATTAATACATTATGACAGATAAGATTGACTTACCCATCATGACAGACATGATTGATTGATACAGCATGACAGAAAAGATAAATTGATGACAGACAAGATAAATTGATACATTATGACAGACAGGATTGATTGATACATTTTGATAGCCAGAATTCACTATAACATCATGACAAACATGGTTAACTTATACATCATGACAGACATAACTGACTGATTTATTCATTATGACAAACGGAACTAACTGACTATTACATTATGACAGATAGGATTGATTTATAAATCATGATTGATACATTATGATAGTCAGAATTCACTATTACATCATGACAAACATGATTAACTTATACATCATGACAGACAGAACTGACTGATTTATACATTATGACAGACGGAACTGACTGACTAATACATTATGACAGATAGGATTGATTTATAAATCATGACAGAGAAGATTAATTGGTACATCATGACAGACAGGATTGATTGATACATCACGACAGTCAGAATTGACTATTACATCATGACAAACATAATTGACTTATACATTATGACAGACAGAACTAACTGATTTATACATTATGACAGATAGGATTGATTTTTATATAATGACAGACAAAATTGACTGATTTTTCATCGTGACAGACAGAACTGACTGACTTATACGTTATGTGAGACCGAACTGACTGACTTATACATCATGACAGACAGGATTAACTTATACATCATTACAGACAGAAATGACTGACTTATACATCATGACAGACAGAACTGACTGACTTATACATCATGACAGACAGGATTGTTTTTACATAATGACAGATAGGGTTGAGTTATACATTATGACAGTCAGAATTGACTTAAACATCTTTACAGATAGGATTGACTTATACATTATGACAGTCATAATTGACTAATAGATCATGACAGACAGGAGAGACTTATATATCATGAAAGTCAAGTTTGACTTATACATCATGACAGTCAGGATTGACTTATACATCATAACAGATAAGATTAATTTATACATCATGACAGACAGACTGAACTGACTGACTTATACATCATGACAGACAAAATAAATTGATACATCATGGCAGACAGGATTGATTTAAACATCATGATATTCAGAATTGACTATTACATCATGACAAACATGATTAAGTTATACATTATGACAGACAGGATTGCTTATTCATTTATGACAGACTGAACTGACTGAGTTATACATCAAGTCAGACAAAATAAATTGATACATCATGACAGACAGGATTGACTTATACATCATGACAGTCAGGATTGACTTATACATCATAACAGATAAGATTAATTTATACATCATGACAGACAGGATTGCTTATTCATATATGACAGACAGAATTGACTGACTTATACATCATGACAAACAAAAGTGACTGACTTATACATCATGGCAAATAGAATTGACTGACTTATACATTATTACAGACAGAATTTACTGACTTCTACATCATGACAGTCAGGATTGACTTATACTTCATAACAGGTAAGATTAATTTATACATCATGACAGACAGGATTGCTTATTCATATATGACAGACAGAATTGACTGACTTATACATCATGACAAACAAAAGTGACTGACTTATACATCATGGCAAATAGAATTGACTGACTTATGCATTATTACAGACAGAATTTACTGACTTCTACATCATTACAGTCAGAATTGACTTACTTATACATCATGACAGACAGGATTGACTTATAAATCATGACAGACAGGATTGACTTATACATCATGGCAGTAAGGATTGACTTATACATTATGACAAACAGAAATGATTTATACATCATTACAGACAGAATTCACTGACTTATACATCATGACAGATAGAAATGTTTGACTTATAGATTATGACAGACAGGATTGTTTATACATAATGACAGATAGGGTTGAGTTATACATTATGACAGTCAGAATTGGCTTAAACATCTTTACAGATAGGATTGACTGATACATTATGACAGACAGGATTGCTTATTCATTTATGATAGACAGAATTGACTGACTTATACATCATGGCAAACAAAAGTGACTGACTTATACATCAAGACAAACAGAAATGACTGACTTATACATTTTTACACACAGAATTGACTGACTTCTACATCATTACAGACAGGATTGCCTTATACATCATGAAAGACAGGATTGATTAATACATCATGACAGTCAGGATTGACTTATACATTATGACAAACAGGAATGATTAATATATCATGACAGACAGAATTCACTGACTTATACATCATGACAGACAGTATTGATTAATACATTATGACAGATAAGATTGACTTACCCATCATGACAGACATGATTGATTGATACAGCATGACAGAAAAGATAAATTGATGACAGACAAGATAAATTGATACATTATGACAGACAGGATTGATTGATACATTTTGATAGCCAGAATTCACTATAACATCATGACAAACATGGTTAACTTATACATCATGACAGACATAACTGACTGATTTATTCATTATGACAAACGGAACTAACTGACTATTACATTATGACAGATAGGATTGATTTATAAATCATGATTGATACATTATGATAGTCAGAATTCACTATTACATCATGACAAACATGATTAACTTATACATCATGACAGACAGAACTGACTGATTTATACATTATGACAGACGGAACTGACTGACTAATACATTATGACAGATAGGATTGATTTATAAATCATGACAGAGAAGATTAATTGGTACATCATGACAGACAGGATTGATTGATACATCACGACAGTCAGAATTGACTATTACATCATGACAAACATAATTGACTTATACATTATGACAGACAGAACTAACTGATTTATACATTATGACAGATAGGATTGATTTTTATATAATGACAGACAAAATTGACTGATTTTTCATCGTGACAGACAGAACTGACTGACTTATACGTTATGTGAGACCGAACTGACTGACTTATACATCATGACAGACAGGATTAACTTATACATCATTACAGACAGAAATGACTGACTTATACATCATGACAGACAGAACTGACTGACTTATACATCATGACAGACAGGATTGTTTTTACATAATGACAGATAGGGTTGAGTTATACATTATGACAGTCAGAATTGACTTAAACATCTTTACAGATAGGATTGACTTATACATTATGACAGTCATAATTGACTAATAGATCATGACAGACAGGAGAGACTTATATATCATGAAAGTCAAGTTTGACTTATACATCATGACAGTCAGGATTGACTTATACATCATAACAGATAAGATTAATTTATACATCATGACAGACAGACTGAACTGACTGACTTATACATCATGACAGACAAAATAAATTGATACATCATGGCAGACAGGATTGATTTAAACATCATGATATTCAGAATTGACTATTACATCATGACAAACATGATTAAGTTATACATTATGACAGACAGGATTGCTTATTCATTTATGACAGACTGAACTGACTGAGTTATACATCAAGTCAGACAAAATAAATTGATACATCATGACAGACAGGATTGACTTATACATCATGACAGTCAGGATTGACTTATACATCATAACAGATAAGATTAATTTATACATCATGACAGACAGGATTGCTTATTCATATATGACAGACAGAATTGACTGACTTATACATCATGACAAACAAAAGTGACTGACTTATACATCATGGCAAATAGAATTGACTGACTTATACATTATTACAGACAGAATTTACTGACTTCTACATCATGACAGTCAGGATTGACTTATACTTCATAACAGGTAAGATTAATTTATACATCATGACAGACAGGATTGCTTATTCATATATGACAGACAGAATTGACTGACTTATACATCATGACAAACAAAAGTGACTGACTTATACATCATGGCAAATAGAATTGACTGACTTATGCATTATTACAGACAGAATTTACTGACTTCTACATCATTACAGTCAGAATTGACTTACTTATACATCATGACAGACAGGATTGACTTATAAATCATGACAGACAGGATTGACTTATACATCATGGCAGTAAGGATTGACTTATACATTATGACAAACAGAAATGATTTATACATCATTACAGACAGAATTCACTGACTTATACATCATGACAGATAGAAATGTTTGACTTATAGATTATGACAGACAGGATTGTTTATACATAATGACAGATAGGGTTGAGTTATACATTATGACAGTCAGAATTGGCTTAAACATCTTTACAGATAGGATTGACTGATACATTATGACAGACAGGATTGCTTATTCATTTATGATAGACAGAATTGACTGACTTATACATCATGGCAAACAAAAGTGACTGACTTATACATCAAGACAAACAGAAATGACTGACTTATACATTTTTACACACAGAATTGACTGACTTCTACATCATTACAGACAGGATTGCCTTATACATCATGAAAGACAGGATTGATTAATACATCATGACAGTCAGGATTGACTTATACATTATGACAAACAGGAATGATTAATATATCATGACAGACAGAATTCACTGACTTATACATCATGACAGACAGTATTGATTAATACATTATGACAGATAAGATTGACTTACCCATCATGACAGACATGATTGATTGATACAGCATGACAGAAAAGATAAATTGATGACAGACAAGATAAATTGATACATTATGACAGACAGGATTGATTGATACATTTTGATAGCCAGAATTCACTATAACATCATGACAAACATGGTTAACTTATACATCATGACAGACATAACTGACTGATTTATTCATTATGACAAACGGAACTAACTGACTATTACATTATGACAGATAGGATTGATTTATAAATCATGATTGATACATTATGATAGTAAGAATTCACTATTACATCATGACAAACATGATTAACTTATACATCATGACAGACAGAACTGACTGATTTATACATTATGACAGACGGAACTGACTGACTAATACATTATGACAGATAGGATTGATTTATAAATCATGACAGAGAAGATTAATTGATACATCATGACAGACAGGATTGATTGATACATCACGACAGTCAGAATTGACTATTACATCATGACAAACATAATTGACTTATACATTATGACAGACAGAACTAACTGATTTATACATTATGACAGATAGGATTGATTTTTATATAATGACAGACAAAATTGACTGATTTTTCATCGTGACAGACAGAACTGACTGACTTATACGTTATGTGAGACCGAACTGACTGACTTATACATCATGACAGACAGGATTAACTTATACATCATTACAGACAGAAATGACTGACTTATACATCATGACAGACAGAACTGACTGACTTATACATCATGACAGACAGGATTGTTTTTACATAATGACAGATAGGGTTGAGTTATACATTATGACAGTCAGAATTGACTTAAACATCTTTACAGATAGGATTGACTTATACATTATGACAGTCATAATTGACTAATAGATCATGACAGACAGGAGAGACTTATATATCATGAAAGTCAAGTTTGACTTATACATCATGACAGTCAGGATTGACTTATACATCATAACAGATAAGATTAATTTATACATCATGACAGACAGACTGAACTGACTGACTTATACATCATGACAGACAAAATAAATTGATACATCATGGCAGACAGGATTGATTTAAACATCATGATATTCAGAATTGACTATTACATCATGACAAACATGATTAAGTTATACATTATGACAGACAGGATTGCTTATTCATTTATGACAGACTGAACTGACTGAGTTATACATCAAGTCAGACAAAATAAATTGATACATCATGACAGACAGGATTGACTTATACATCATGACAGTCAGGATTGACTTATACATCATAACAGATAAGATTAATTTATACATCATGACAGACAGGATTGCTTATTCATATATGACAGACAGAATTGACTGACTTATACATCATGACAAACAAAAGTGACTGACTTATACATCATGGCAAATAGAATTGACTGACTTATACATTATTACAGACAGAATTTACTGACTTCTACATCATGACAGTCAGGATTGACTTATACTTCATAACAGGTAAGATTAATTTATACATCATGACAGACAGGATGCTTATTCATATATGACAGACAGAATTGACTGACTTATACATCATGACAAACAAAAGTGACTGACTTATACATCATGGCAAATAGAATTGACTGACTTATGCATTATTACAGACAGGAATTTACTGACTTCTACATCATTACAGTCAGAATTGACTTACTTATACATCATGACAGACAGGATTGACTTATAAATCATGACAGACAGGATTGACTTATACATCATGGCAGTAAGGATTGACTTATACATTATGACAAACAGAAATGATTTATACATCATTACAGACAGATTCACTGACTTATACATCATGACAGATAGAAATGTTGACTTATAGATTATGACAGACAGGATTGTTTATACATAATGACAGATAGGGTTGAGTTATACATTATGACAGTCAGAATTGGCTTAACATCTTTACAGATAGGATTGACTGATACATTATGACAGACAGGATTGCTTATTCATTTATGATAGACAGAATTGACTGACTTATACATCATGGCAAACAAAAGTGACTGACTTATACATCAAGACAAACAGAAATGACTGACTTATACATTTTTACACACAGAATTGACTGACTTCTACATCATTACAGACAGGATTGCCTTATACATCATGAAAGACAGGATTGATTAATACATCATGACAGTCAGGATTGACTTATACATTATGACAAACAGGAATGATTAATATATCATGACAGACAGAATTCACTGACTTATACATCATGACAGACAGTATTGATTAATACATTATGACAGATAAGATTGACTTACCCATCATGACAGACATGATTGATTGATACAGCATGACAGAAAAGATAAATTGATGACAGACAAGATAAATTGATACATTATGACAGACAGGATTGATTGATACATTTTGATAGCCAGAATTCACTATAACATCATGACAAACATGGTTAACTTATACATCATGACAGACATAACTGACTGATTTATTCATTATGACAAACGGAACTAACTGACTATTACATTATGACAGATAGGATTGATTTATAAATCATGATTGATACATTATGATAGTAAGAATTCACTATTACATCATGACAAACATGATTAACTTATACATCATGACAGACAGAACTGACTGATTTATACATTATGACAGACGGAACTGACTGACTAATACATTATGACAGATAGGATTGATTTATAAATCATGACAGAGAAGATTAATTGATACATCATGACAGACAGGATTGATTGATACATCACGACAGTCAGAATTGACTATTACATCATGACAAACATAATTGACTTATACATTATGACAGACAGAACTAACTGATTTATACATTATGACAGATAGGATTGATTTTTATATAATGACAGACAAAATTGACTGATTTTTCATCGTGACAGACAGAACTGACTGACTTATACGTTATGTGAGACCGAACTGACTGACTTATACATCATGACAGACAGGATTAACTTATACATCATTACAGACAGAAATGACTGACTTATACATCATGACAGACAGAACTGACTGACTTATACATCATGACAGACAGGATTGTTTTTACATAATGACAGATAGGGTTGAGTTATACATTATGACAGTCAGAATTGACTTAAACATCTTTACAGATAGGATTGACTTATACATTATGACAGTCATAATTGACTAATAGATCATGACAGACAGGAGAGACTTATATATCATGAAAGTCAAGTTTGACTTATACATCATGACAGTCAGGATTGACTTATACATCATAACAGATAAGATTAATTTATACATCATGACAGACAGACTGAACTGACTGACTTATACATCATGACAGACAAAATAAATTGATACATCATGGCAGACAGGATTGATTTAAACATCATGATATTCAGAATTGACTATTACATCATGACAAACATGATTAAGTTATACATTATGACAGACAGGATTGCTTATTCATTTATGACAGACTGAACTGACTGAGTTATACATCAAGTCAGACAAAATAAATTGATACATCATGACAGACAGGATTGACTTATACATCATGACAGTCAGGATTGACTTATACATCATAACAGATAAGATTAATTTATACATCATGACAGACAGGATTGCTTATTCATATATGACAGACAGAATTGACTGACTTATACATCATGACAAACAAAAGTGACTGACTTATACATCATGGCAAATAGAATTGACTGACTTATACATTATTACAGACAGAATTTACTGACTTCTACATCATGACAGTCAGGATTGACTTATACTTCATAACAGGTAAGATTAATTTATACATCATGACAGACAGGATTGCTTATTCATATATGACAGACAGAATTGACTGACTTATACATCATGACAAACAAAAGTGACTGACTTATACATCATGGCAAATAGAATTGACTGACTTATGCATTATTACAGACAGAATTTACTGACTTCTACATCATTACAGTCAGAATTGACTTACTTATACATCATGACAGACAGGATTGACTTATAAATCATGACAGACATGATTGACTTATACATCATGGCAGTAAGGATTGACTTATACATTATGACAAACAGAAATGATTTATACATCATTACAGACAGAATTCACTGACTTATACATCATGACAGATAGAAATGTTTGACTTATAGATTATGACAGACAGGATTGTTTATACATAATGACAGATAGGGTTGAGTTATACATTATGACAGTCAGAATTGGCTTAAACATCTTTACAGATAGGATTGACTGATACATTATGACAGACAGGATTGCTTATTCATTTATGATAGACAGAATTGACTGACTTATACATCATGGCAAACAAAAGTGACTGACTTATACATCAAGACAAACAGAAATGACTGACTTATACATTTTTACACACAGAATTGACTGACTTCTACATCATTACAGACAGGATTGCCTTATACATCATGAAAGACAGGATTGATTAATACATCATGACAGTCAGGATTGACTTATACATTATGACAAACAGGAATGATTAATATATCATGACAGACAGAATTCACTGACTTATACATCATGACAGACAGTATTGATTAATACATTATGACAGATAAGATTGACTTACCCATCATGACAGACATGATTGATTGATACAGCATGACAGAAAAGATAAATTGATGACAGACAAGATAAATTGATACATTATGACAGACAGGATTGATTGATACATTTTGATAGCCAGAATTCACTATAACATCATGACAAACATGGTTAACTTATACATCATGACAGACATAACTGACTGATTTATTCATTATGACAAACGGAACTAACTGACTATTACATTATGACAGATAGGATTGATTTATAAATCATGATTGATACATTATGATAGTAAGAATTCACTATTACATCATGACAAACATGATTAACTTATACATCATGACAGACAGAACTGACTGATTTATACATTATGACAGACGGAACTGACTGACTAATACATTATGACAGATAGGATTGATTTATAAATCATGACAGAGAAGATTAATTGATACATCATGACAGACAGGATTGATTGATACATCACGACAGTCAGAATTGACTATTACATCATGACAAACATAATTGACTTATACATTATGACAGACAGAACTAACTGATTTATACATTATGACAGATAGGATTGATTTTTATATAATGACAGACAGAATTGACTGATTTTTCATCGTGACAGACAGAACTGACTGACTTATACGTTATGTGAGACCGAACTGACTGACTTATACATCATGACAGACAGGATTAACTTATGCATCATGACAGACAGAAATGACTGACTTATACATTATGACAGACAGAACTATATGACCTATTCATCATGACAGACAGGATTGACTTATAAATCATGACAGACAGAATTGACTGACTTATACATCATGACAGACATAAGTAAATGACTGATACATCATGACAGACATGATTGACTTATACATCAAGACCAACGGAATTGACTAGGTTAAACATTATGACAGACAGAACTGACTCACTTATACATCATGACAGACAGGATTGACTTATACATCATGACAGACAAGATTGACTGATTTATATATTATGACGGACGGAAGTGACTGATTTATACATTATGTCAGACGGAACTGAGTGACTTATACATTATGACAGACAGGATCGACTTATACATCATGGCAGACAGAAATGACTGACTTATACATTATGATAGACTTAACTGACTGACTTATACATCATGACAGACAAAATAAATTGATACATCATGACAGACAGGATTGATTGATACATCATGATATTCAGAATTGACTATTACATCATGACAAACATGATTAAGTTATACATTATGACAGACAGAACTGACTGGCTTATACATTATGACAGACGGAACTGACTGAATTATACATCATGACAGACAGGATTCACTTATACATCATGACAGACAGAACTGACTGACTTATACATCATGACAGTCATGATTGACTTATACATCATGACAGACGGAATTGACTTGCTTAAACATTGTGACAGACGGAACTGACTGAAGTATATATTATGACAGACAGGATTGACCTATAAATCATAACATACAGAAATGACTGACTTATACAGCATTACAACCAGAACTGACTGACTTATACATCATGACAGACATGATTGACTTATACGTCATGACAGACAGAATTGACTGAGTTATATATTGTTATAGACGGAACTGACTGACATACATTATGACAGACAGAACTGACTGACTTATACATTATGAAAGACAGGATTGACTTATACATCATGAAAGACAGAAATAACTGACTTATACATTATGACAGACGGAACTGACTAATTTATACATTATGACAGACAGAATTGACTTATACATCATGACAGACAGAAATGACTGACTTTTACATTATGACAGACAGAACTGACTGACTTATACATTATGACAGACAGGTTTGACTTATACATCATGACAGACAGAATTGACTGACATTTTATCATGAAAGACAGAATTGACTGACTTATACATCATGACAAACAGAAGTGATTGACTTATGTATCACGACAGACAAAATTAACTTATACATTATGACAGGCAGAATTGACTTATACATGATGATAGTCAGGAAAGACTTATACATCATGACAGTCAGGGTTTACTTGTACAACATGACAGATATTGTTCATTTATGCATCATGGCAGTCAGAATTGACTTAAACAACTTTAAAGGATTGACTTATACATCATGACAGATAAGGTTGATTGATACATCACGACAGACGAGATTGTTTTTACATCATGACAGATGGGGTTGAGTTATACATTATGACAGTGAGAATTGATTTAAACATCTTTACAGATAGGATTGACTTATACATCATGACCAACAGAATTGACTAATAGATCATGACAGTCAGGAGAGACTTATAAATCATGACAGTCATGGTTTACCTATACATCATGACAGATAGGGTATATTTATATATTATGACAGTCAGAATTGAGTTATACATCATAACAGATAATGTTGATTTATACATGATGACAGACAGGATTGCTTATTTATTTATGACAAACAGAATTTACTGACTTTTCATCAAAACAGGCAGAATTGACTGACTTATTCATCATGACAGACAGGATTGACTTATTCAGCATGACAGACAGGATTGACTTGTGCATCATGACTGACAGGATTGATTTATACATCATGTGTCAGGATTGACTCATACATCATGGCAAACAGGATTGACTTATACATCGTGATTGACAGAATTGACTTACTTATACATAAGGTCAGACAGGATTGATTAATACATCATGACAGATAAGATTGACTTATACATTATGACATTTAGGATTGATTTATACATCATGACAGACAGGATTGATTGATACATCATGACAGATAAAATTGATTTATATATCATGACAGAAAAGATAAATTGATACATCATGACAGACAGGATTGACTTATACATCATGACAGACAAAATTGACTGACTTATATATTATGACAAACGGAACTGACTGACTTATACATTATGACAGACGGAAGTGACTGACTTTTACATTATGACAGACAGGATTGACTCATACATTTTGACAGACAGAAATGACTGACTTATACATCATGATAGACAGAACTGAGTGAATTATACATTATGACAGACATGATTGACTTATACATCATGGCAGACTTAAATGACTGACTTATACATAATGAATGACGTACTGACTAAATTATATATCATGACAGACAAGATTGATTTATACATCACGACAGGCAGAATTGACTGACTTGTCATCATGACAGACAGAATTGACTGACTTATACTTCATGACAAACAGAATTTACGAAATTATACATCATGACAGACATGATTGACTGACTTATTCATCATGACAGACAGAACTGACTGAATCATATATTATGGCAGACGGAACTGATTGACTTATACATTATGACAGACAAGATTAATTGATACATCATGACAGTCAGAATTGACTATTACATCATGACAAACATGATTGACTTGTACATCATGACAGACAGAACTAACTGATTTATACATTATGAGAGATAGGAATGATTTTTATATAATGACAGACAGAATTGACTGCTTTTTCAACATGACAGACAGAATAAACTGACTTATACATCATGACAGACAGGATTGACATATACATCATGAGTCAGGATGGACTTATATATCATGACAAACAGGATTGATTTATACATTGTGACAGACAGGATTGATTGATACGTCATGACAAATAAGATTGATTTATACATCATGAAGAACAAGATAAATTGATACATCATGACAGACATGATTGATTGATGCCTCATGATTGTCAGAATTGACTATTACATCATGACAAACATGATTACCTTATACATCATGACAGACAGAACTGACTGACTTATACATTATGACAGACGGAACTGACTGACTATTACATCATCACAAACATGATTGAATCATACATCATGACAGGCAGAAATGACTGACTTTTACATTATGACAGACGGAACTGACTGACTTATACATTATGACAGACAGAAATGACTGCCTTATACATTATGACAGACGGAACCGACTGACTAATACCTTATGACATAGAGGATTTATTGATACATCATGACAGACAGAACTGACTGACTTATACATCATGACAGACTGAACTGACTGACTTATACATCATATCCTATAGGAGTGACTTATACATCATGACAGACAGAAATGACTGACTTTTACATTATGACAGACTGAACTGACTGACTTATACATCATGACAAACAGAATTAACTAATTTATACATCATGACAGACAGGATTAGTTATACAACATGACAGTCAGAATTGATTATTACATCATGAAACAGAATTAACTTATACATCATGACATTCATGATTGACTTAAACATCTTGACTGATAGGATCGACTTATACATCATGGCAGTCAGAATTGACTTATACATGATCATAGTCTGGAGAGACTTTTACATCATGACAGTCAGGGTTGACTTGTACAACATGACAGATAGGGTTCATTTATACATCATGACAGTCAGAATTGACTTAAACATCTTCACATATAGGATTGACTTATACATCATGCAGACAGAAATGACTGACTTATACATCATGACAGACAGAATTGACTGACTAAAACATCATGATTGACAAGATTAATATATGCATCCCGACAGACAGAATTGACTAACTTGTCATCATGACAGACAGAACTGACTGACTTATACATCATGACAAACAGAATTGACGAACTTATACATCATGACAGACAGAACTGATTGACTTATACATTATGACAGACGGAACTGACTGACTTTTACATTATGACAGATAGGATTGATTTATATATCATGACAGACAAGATTAATTGATACATCATGACAGTCAGAATTGGCTATTACATCATGACAAACATGATTAACTTATACATCATGACAGACAGAACTAACTGATTAAGACATTGTGACAGATAGGATTGACTTTTATATAATGACAGACAGAATTACTGCTTTTTCAACATGACAGACAGGATTGATTGATACATCATGACAGATAAGATTGATTTATACATCATGACAGACAAGATAAATTGATACATTGTGACAGACAGGATTGATTGATACATAATGAAAGTCAAAATTGACTAATACATCATGACAAACATGATTACTTTATACATCATGACAGACAGAACTGACTGACTTTTACATTATGACAGACTGAACTGACTGACTTATACATTATGACAGATAGGATTGATTTATACATTGTGTCAGACAGAATTGATTGATACATCATGACAAATAAGAATGATTTATACATCATGAAGAAAAGATAAATTGATACATCATGACATACAGGATTGATCGATGCCTCATGATTGTCAGAATTGACTATTACCTCATGACAAACATGATTACCATATACATCATGACAGACAGAACTGACTGACTTATACATTATGACAGACGGAACTGACTGACTATTACATCATGACAAACATGATTGAATCATACATCATGACAGACAGAAATGACTGACTTTTACATAATGACAGACGGAACTGACTGACTTATACATTATGACAGACAGAAATGACTGTCTATACATTATGTCAAACGGAACCGACTGACTTATACCTTATGACATAGAGAATTTATTTATGCACCATGACAGACAGAACTGACTGACTTATACATCATATGAGATAGGAGTGACTGATACATCATGACACACAGAATTGACTGACTTTTTATCATGACAAACAGAATTGACTGACTTATACATCATGACAAACAGAATTGACTGACTTATACATCATGACAGACAGGATTAATTATACATCATGACAGTCAGAATTGATTATTACATTATGAAAGATACAATTAACTTATACATCATGACATTCATGATTGACTTAAACATCTTGACAGATAGTATCGACTTATAAATCATGACAGTCAGAATTGACTTATACATGATGATAGTCTGGAGAGACTTATACATCATGACAGTCAGGGTTGACTTGTACAGTATGACAGATAGGCTTCTTTTATACATCATGACAGTCATGATTGACATAAACATCTTTACAGATAGGATTGACTTATACATCATGGCAGACAGAAATGACTGACTTATACATCATGACAGACAGAACTTACTGACTAATACATCATGACTGACAAGATTGATTTATGCATCACGACAGACAGAATTGACTGACTTATACATCATGACAAACAGAATTGACGAACTTATACATCACGACAGACAGGATTGACTGACTTATACATCGTGACAGACAGAACTGACTGTTTTACATTATGACAGACGGAACTGACTGACTTTTACATTATGACAGATAGGATTGATTTATATATCATGACAGACAAGATTAACTTATGCATCATGACAGACAGAACTAACTGATTAATACATTTGTGACAAATAGGATTGACTTTTATATAATGACAGACAGAATTGACTGCTTTTTTCAACATGACAGACAGGATTGATTGATACATCTTGATAGATAAGATTGATTTATACATCATGACAGACAAGATAATTTGATACATTGTGACAGACAGGATTGATTGATACATAATGATAGTCAGAATTGACTATTACATCTTGACAAACATGATTACTTTATACATCATGACAGACAGAACTGACTGACTTATACATTATGACAGATAGGATTGATTTATACATCATGACAGACATGGTTGACTGACTTATGCATCATGACAGACAGAACTGACTGAATTATATATTATGGCAGACGGAACCGATTGACTTATATATTATGACAGATAGGATTGATTTATACATCATGACAGACATGGTTGACTGACTTATGCATCATGACAGACAGAACTGACTGAATTATATATTATGGCAGACGGAACCGATTGGCTTATACATTATGACAGACAAGATTAATTGATACATCATGACAGTCAGAAATGACTATTACATCATAACAAACATGATTGAATTATGCATCATGACAGACAGAATTGACTTACTTTTACATTATGACAGACGGAACTGACTTACTTATATATTATGACAGACAGAAATGACTGCCTTATACATTATGACAGACGGAACTGACTGACTAATACCTTATGACAGAGGGGATCGACTTATACATCATGACAGACAGAACTGACTGACTTTTATATCATGACAGACAAAACATACTGACTTATACATAATGATAGACCGAACTGACTTAATTATACATTATGACGGACTGAACTGACTGACTTATACATCATGAGAGACAAGATAAATTGATACATCATGACAGACAGGATTGATTGATACATCATGATAGTCAAAAATGACTATTACATCATGACAAACATGATTAACTTATACATCATGACAAACATGATTAACTTATACATCATGACAGACAGAACTGACTGACTTATACATTTTGACAGACGAAACTGACTGACTTATACACTATGACAGATAGGATTGATTTATACATCATGACAGACAAGATTAATTGATATATCATGACAGACAGGATTGATTGATATATCATGATAATCAGAATGGACTATTACATCATGACAAACATGATTAACTTATACATCATGACAGACATAACTGACTGACGTATACATTATGACAGACGGAACTGACTGACTTATACATTATGACAGATAGGATTGATTTATACATCATGACAGACAGGATTCACTTATACATCATGACAGACAGAACTGACTGACTTATACATCATGACAGACAGAACTAACTGATTTATACATTATGACAGATAGGATTGACTTTTATATAAAGACAGACAGAATTGACTGCTTTTTTCAACATGACGGACAGAATTAACTGACTTATACATCATGACAGACAGGATTAACTTACACATTATGAGTCATTAATGACTGATACATCATGACAAACTGGATTGATTTATACATTGTGACAGACAGGATTGATTGATACAACATGACAGATAAGATTGATTTATACATCATGACAGACAAGATAAATTGATACATCATGACAGACACGATTGATTGATAAATCATGATAGTCAGAATTGATTATTACATCATGACAAACATGATTTCCTTATACATCATGACAGACAGAACTGACTGACTTATACATTATGAAAGATAGGATTAAATTATACATCATGACTGACAAGACTAATTGATACATCATGACAGTCAGAAATGACTAACTTTTACATTATGACAGACAGAAATAACTGACTTATACATTATGACAGACAGAAATGACTGCCTTATACATTATGACAGACGGAACCGACTGACTAATACCTTATGACAGAGAGGATTGATTTATACATCATGATAGACAGAACTGACTGACTTATACATGATATCCGATAGGAGTGACGTATACATCATGACAGACAGAATTTACTGACTTTTTATCATGACAGACAGAATTGACTTACTTATACATCATGACAAACAGAATTGACTGATTTATACATCATGACAGACAGGATTAATTATACATCATGACAGTCAGAATTGATTATTACATCATGAAAGACAGAATTAACTTATACATCATGACATTCATGATTGACTTAAACATCTTGACAGAAAGGATCGACTTATACATCATGACAGTCAGAATTGACTTATACATGATGATAGTCTGGAGAGACATATACATCATGACAGTCAGGGTTGACTTGTACAACATGACATATAGGGTTTATTTATACATCATGACAGTCAGAATTGACTTAAACATCTTTACAGATAGGATTCACTTATACATCATGACAGTAATGACTGACTTTTACATTATGACAGATAGGGTTGATTTATGCATCATGACAGTCAGAATTGACTTGAACAACTTTACAGATACGATTAACTTATACATCATGACAGTCAGGATTGACTTATACATCATGACAGATAAGGTTGATTTATACATCATGACAGACAAGATTGTTTTTACTTCATGACAGATAGGGTTGAGTTATACATTATGACAGTGAGAATTGACTTAAACATCTTTACAGATAGGATTGACTTATCCATAATGACAGACAGAATTGACCAATAGATTATGACAGTCAGAAGAGACATAAATCATGACAGTCATGGTTGACGTATACATCATGACAGATAGGGTTTATTTATACATTATGACAGTCAGAATTGACTTATACATCATACAGATCAGGTTGATTTATACATGATGACAGAGTGAATTGTTTATTCATTAATGACAGACAGAATTTACTGACTTTTCATCATAACAGACAGAATTGACTGACTTATACATCATCAAAGACAGGCTTGACTTATACATCATGACTGAGAGGATTGATTTATACATCGTGACAGACAGAATTGACTTACTTATACATCATGACAGACAGGATTGATTAATACATCATGACAGATAAGATTGACTTATACATCATGACAGTCAGGATTGATTAATACATCATGACAGACAGGCTTGATTGATACATCATGACAGATAAGATTGATTTATACATCATGACAGACAAGATAAATTAATACATCATGACAGACAGGATTGATTGATACATCATGATAGTCAGAATTGACTGTTACATCATGACAAACATGATTAACTTATACATCATGACAGACAGAATTGACTCACATACATTATGACAGACGGAACTCACTGACTGATATATTATGACAGATAGGATTGATTTATACATCATGACAGACAAGATTAATCAATCCATCATGACAGTCAGAATTGACTATTACATCATGACAAAAATAATTGACTTATACATCATAACAGACAGTACTAACTTATTTATACATTATGACAGACGGAACTGACTGAATTATACAATATGAAAGACGGAATTGAGTGACTTATACATCATGACAGACAGAAATGACTGACTTATACAGCATGACAGTCAAAATGACTGACTAATACATCATGACAGACAGAACTAACTGACTTATACATCATGACAGACATGATTGACTTATACATCATGACGGACGGAATTGACTGGCTTATACATTATGACAGACAGAACTGACTCACTTATACATCATGACAGACAGGATTGACTTATACATCATGACAGATAAGGTTGATTTATACATCATGACAGACAAGATTGTTTTTACTTCATGACAGATAGGGTTGAGTTATACATTATGACAGTGAGAATTGACTTAAACATCTTTACAGATAGGATTGACTTATACATTATGACAGTCAGAATTGACAAATAGATTATGACAGTCAGAAGAGACTTATAAATCATGACAGTCATGGTTGACGTATACATCATGAGAGATAGGGTTTATTTATACATTATGACAGTCAGAATTGACTTATACATCATACAGATCAGGTTGATTTATACATGATGACAGAGTGGATTCCTTATTCATTAATGACAGACAGAATTTACTGACTTTTCATCATAACAGACAGAATTGACTGACTTATACATCATCAAAGACAGGATTGGCTTATACATCATGACTGACAGGATTGATTTATACATCGTGACAGACAGAATTGACTTACTTATACATCATGACAGACAGGATTGATTTATACATCATGACAGACAAGATTGACTTATACATCATGACAGTCAGGATTGATTGATACATCATGACAGACAGGCTTGATTGATACATCATGACAGATAAGATTGATTTATACATCATGACAGACAAGATAAATTAATGCATCATGACAGACAGGATTGATTGATACATCATGATAGTCAGAATTGACTATTACATCATGACAAACATGATTAACTTATACATCATGACAGACAGAACTGACTGACATACATTATGACAGACGGAACTCACTGACTGATATATTATGAGAGATAGGATTGATTTATACATCATGACAGACAAGATTAATTAATCCATCATGACAGTCAGAATTGACTATTACATCATGACAAACATGATTGACTTATACATCATGACAGACAGTACTAACTTATTTATACATTATGACAGACGGAACTGACTGAATTATACAATATGAAAGACGGAATTGACTGACTTATACATCATGACAAACAGAAATGACTCATAACAGACAGAACTGAATGACTAATACATCAGACAGACAGAACTGAATGACTTATACATCATGATAGACAGGATAGACTTATACATCATGACAGACAAAACCAACTGACTTATACATCATGACAGATATGATTGACTTATACATCATGACAGACATGAATGACTTGTACAGCATGATAGACATGATTGACTTATACATTATGACAGACGGAACTGACTGACTTATACATTATGACAGACGGAACTGAATGACTTATACATCATGTCAGACAGAACTGGCTGACTTATACATCATGACCGACAAGATAGACTTATACATCATGACAGACAGAATTGACAGACTTATACATCATGACAGACAGAATTGACTGACTTATGCATCATGACAGACAGAAATGACTGACTTATACATCATGACAGACATCATTGACTTATACATCATGACAGACATGATTGACTTGTACAGCATGATAGACATGATTGACTTATACATTATGACAGACGGAACTGACTGACTTATACATTATGACAGACGGAACTGAATGACTTATAAATCATGACAGACAGAAATGACTGACTTATACATCATGACAGACAAGATTGACTTATACATTATGACAGACAGAATTGACTGACTTATACATCATGACAAACAGAATTGACTGACTTATACATCATGACAGACAGAATTGACTGACTTATACATCATGACAGACAGAAATGACTGACTTATACATCATGACAGACAGAACTGAATGACTTATACATCATGATAGACAGGATTGACTTATACATCATGACAGACAGATTTGACAGACTTATACATCATGACAGACAGATTTGACTGACTTATACATCATGACAGACAGAACTTACTGACTTATACATCATGACAGACATGATTGACTTATACATCATGACAGACATGATTGACTTGTACATCATGACAGACATGATTGACTTATACATCATGACGGACGGAATTGACTGGCTTATACATCATGACAGACAGAACTGACTCACTTATACATCATGAGAGACAGGATTGACTTATACATTATGACAGATAAGGTTGATTTATACATCATGACAGACAAGATTGTTTTTTGCTTCATGACAGATAGGGTTGAGTTATACATTATTACAGTGAGAATTGACTTAAACATCTTTACAGATAGGATTGACTTATACATTATGACAGTCAGAATTGACCAATAGATTATGAGAGTCAGAAGAGACTTATAAATCATGACAGTCATGGTTGACCTATACATCATGACAGATAGGTTTTATTTATACATCATACAGATCATTTTGATTTATACATGATGACAGAGTGGATTGCTTTTTCATTTATGACAGACAAAATTTATTGACTTTTCATCATAACAGACAGAATTGACTGACTTATACATCATCAAAGACAGGATTGGCTTATACATCATGACTGACAGGATTGATTTATACATCGTGACAGACAGAATTGACTTACTTATACATCATGACAGACAGGATTGATTTATACATCATGACAGACAAGATTGACTTATACAACATGACAGTCAGGATTGATTGATACATCATTACAGACAGGCTTGATTGATACATCATGACAGATAAGATTGATTTATGCATCATGACAGACAGTACTAACTTATTTATACATTATGACAGACGGAACTGTCTGAATTATACAATATGAAAGACGGAATTGACTGACTTATACATCATGACAGACAGAAATGACTGACTTATACATCATGACAGACAGAACTAATGACTTATACATCATGATAGACAAGATTGACTTATACATCATGACAGACAGAATTGACAGACTTATACATCATGACAGACAGAATTTACTGACTTATACATCATGACAGACAGAACTAACTGACTTATACATCATGACAGACATGATTGACTTATACATCATGACAGACATGATTGACTTGTACAGCATGATAGACATGATTGACTTATACATCATGACAGACGGAACTGACTGACTTATACATTATGACAGACGGAACTGAATGACTTATACATTATGACAGGGAGGATTGACTTATACATCATGACAAACAGAACTGACTTACTTATATATTATGACAGACAGAACTGGCTGACTTATAGATTATGACAGACATGATTGACTTATGCATCATGACAGACAGAAATGACAGACTTATTCATTATGACAGAAAGAACGGACTGACAAATACATTTCGACAGACGGAACCGACTGACTTATACTTTATGACAGACTGAATGACTTATACATTATGACAGACAGAATTGACTGACTTATACATCATGACAGACAGAACTGACTGACTTATACATCTTGACAGACAAGATTGACTTATACATCATGACAGACAGAATTGACTGACTTATACATCATGACAAACAGAATTGACTGACCTACATCATGACAGACAGAATTGACTGACTTATACATCATGACAGACATAACTGACTGACTTAAACATCATGACAGACAGGATTAACTTATACATCATGACCGACAGAATTGACTGACTTATACGTGACACATAGGATTGGCGTATTCATCATGATAGACAGGATTGACTTATACATCAAGACAGACAGGATTAACATATACATATTAACAGTCAGGATTAACTGACTTATGCATTATGGCAGACAGGATTGACATACACTCGGGGTTGATTTACACAAAAGACACATTAAGTTAACATTATTTACTTATCCTCAACTTCGTGTAAATTGTTATTTGTTGCGCTAAGATGTGTTTAATTTATTTACATTTTTATTATTTTAAAGCAACGAAGAAAAATATTATATTCATGATTTTTAACTATTTAAATTTTTGCACCACGTACACTGCCCCGTACAGATTCATCACAAGAGGTCAATTTACGATGAATGCTGTCTTTGTTTTGATTATTTACAAAGCTTATATTTTTACTTGCTCTACGCATATTCGAATGTAGATTATCTTTCATGAGAAGGATATATAAATACCCGCCGCTGTATGCTACAATTTAGAAATAAAACCGTGTAATATCGATGTCAAATATCATTTTAAAAACGCTATAAAAGATATTCAAATATCATTGTACAAGAAACAGATGGTTATTGTTTAACACGAGTCATAAACAGGAAATTATGTTATGTTTTATCTTTCTTTATAATCAAGTTTCAACATATGGCAATGAAAGGCAATTGCTTTTTCAATAGTAAAAAAAATCACCCGTGGGGAAAATGTTATGACTAGAATTAAAGTTTCGACCTATTCTTTAAGAATAGCAATTGTTTTATTGATTGAAACATGTGTAAAAGTTTATATTTGAATGACAGTACAAAAAATGTAATTATAAAAAATCCCTTCAGCATTTTTACCTTTGGAAAAGATATTCAGATTTAACAACCTGTCACCATTTACCAAATGCTTATTTAATAATCATTAGCTCTAAGCGTTTTGTTTTAAATCACATAAATACACTAACAACATTAACAAGAATATACCATGCAAACGCAATAATGATATTAATGATGTATATATTTCTTTGCAATAGCCAAAGCCACTACAGAAACCTGAACGAAACGCGCTTGTGTGTGTATACATGTGCGTGCATGTATGTGAATGCAAGTGTGTGTGTTGCTATAAAACGCGAAATGTAATATTTTATTTCGCGCAACCAAAAAATGATGCATTGAGGCGGGGCTAAGTATTTACAGTGTATTTTCTGTTTTTTATGCTTGTTTTCATGTCGTTGATACGCATGAAAAATAAATAAATTAAATTATGTATTACTGTGTACAAAGAAGGTTGATCTATTGAACTCAAACGGAGACTAATTCTATCTTTCGATGTTTTTTTGTACTTGGTAGTGCGTAATGTGTGCACTTAAGTATATCAGATTTCTTTTATTAGATTAACGACTTCATTTCACACTTGTCTGGACTGGATCAAAATGCATTATTAATCATGTAAGGAAAGACTTTGACTAACTACATATAAGTTGCTTTAATCTACTTATATTTACAATCACAGTTTATTTGTTTCAATAAAGTATTTGACGTCGACTATACTTTGCAACTTCATAAAGACAAAGCTGCACATGATGACGTCATAGACTGCGGATCACGGCAAAGTGTGTCAAACGTTTTGTTTTTTGAATTGACGTACCGTTTGTTTAACCTTTTAAGTACCAAACATTTTCGACAGTACCAAGAGCCAATTGATAATGTAATTTGACAGTCATTCTTTAATGACGTAACTAAATTTGAGCGTTGAATCATGAATCTGTCCGATCGACCATGGTACGCAACGTAGTATGTCTTGGGCCAATGATCGGCCATCTGGTACGGGTTAAAACCAGTACGATGGCGAAAATAGATGTAATGAATAAGAAATCTAAACTTTAAACGCAAAAATATATTGCCAAAAATGCAAAATGAAGTCAACGTTACACTTCCAATTGCGTACGCGCCTCATAGCTTTCTGTGACGCCCGGGTAGATACTCGGAAAATTATGTACGATAGTGGCCATGGATGCGAAGTTTTTGTAAGTAGTTAAACTAGTTTTTTATCCCCCAAAAAACAAATTTTAAGCTTTATTTGGTTACTACAGCTAACAAAAAGCACCTTTCCACACGCTTTCACAACTTCCTTCGTACACCGACCACAACATTTTATAAATTTCCTATCACCAGATTGACCGCGACATGCTCTACCAATGATTATCCACAAATGAAATTTTCAATGACATCAATTCATCCATCGTTTTTGAAAAAAATCGTCTTCTAATAATTGTTTATTTAATTTAAACTTGAAGATGTAACTCATTTTTTGTTGTTATTTCATCCAATTAAATAAATTATTCATATAGAATGATCAGTCGGCAGGTCAGATGTCAAATGCTAGTTCCAAGTAGGCGGAGGACAGATGTCAAATGTTCTTTTTGTACGACAGAAGACGACCCAATTTTTAGCTCACCTGACCCAAAGGTCATGTGAGCTTATGGCATGGCGCGGCGTGTTTATGTGCGTGCGTGTGTGTGCGTGCGTCGGTAACACCTATTTTCGACTTCTCCTCCAAAACGTTTTCTGCTGCACAGATTTCAATAATACTTGGTCACAAGCATATATGGGCCGGTGCTATTCAAATTTGTTCATGGCGTTGCCATGGCTACCAAAACTAGGTCAAAGTGACCTAAGGGTCCAAAAACTTAAAAAATCCCCTTCTTCTCTAAAACCGATGATGGGGAAAAAATCTGATGTGATATTTGGCTTCTCTAGGGTCTTTAGCCTATAGTTTGTTCATTTCGTGAAATTTGGTGGAAAAATGGGTTACGCGTTTTTGCGTTTAATTAAAATTTTTTTTCGTAAAATGGCTTAAAACTTGACTATTTCAACAGATATTGACATGGGGTTTTCAGTTTTGACTCTTTCTTGAAATGACCTTTAAAATAGGTTCAAGGTCACAAATCAAGGTCATGACCAAATTTGTTATTTATGCAGTTTTAGGCAATTTTCTTGCAAATTTTAAGAGATATATGAAATCAAAACATTGTTAAAATTTTCAGCAAGACAAAATTTAAAAAGGTACCAAGTTTTGTAACTATATGATAATCCATGCAGAAGTTGTTGCCCCTGAAATGTTATTTTTGGCTTATAAATACTAAAATTGTGCATTAGCTTAAAAAATATAATTTTTTTGTATAGGCATGTATATAAGAATATTTTAGGTATTGTGACAACGATCATTTTAATATATGGTTCAAGGATATATGTTGAAAGGTCAAGGTCACAGCTGCAAAAAAGACTTAATTTGCTAATTATTTTGAAAACTATTAACTTTTTGTATAGGCATATATATTAGAATATTGTAGGTATTTCAGCAATGATTATTTTGATACATGGTTCAAGGTCATTTGTTCAAAGGTCAAGGTCACAGGTGCAAAAGAAGACTTAAATTGGTAATTATCTTGAAAACTGTTAATTTTTTGTATAGGCATATATATTAGAATATTGTAGGTATTGACATGACGACCATATATGGTTCAAGGTCATATATGTTCAAAGGTCAAGGGCATAGTTGCATAAGTATACTGAAATTCGTTATTGATTTGGAAATTATTCATTACATTACAGTTACTTCATATTATATAAACTACTTATAAATGAAATGTGAGTGGATATATTTCTGATTAAGTTTTGGGGCAGTTCGTAACTTGAGAAAACGTTTTAAGTTTCAGTACCAATTATATTGTCTTTCGGAAATATCCTCAGGTGAGCTTTATGGCCCATGGGCCTCTTGTTATAAGGTGCACCAGCTTCGCCTTTTATGCAATTTGAGACAGCCAACAATATTGTGTTCATAAAAATATCTGAAAATTACCTTATTTCTTAACCCTAGGAATGCCACAGGGCCTCAAATTGCCCCAAATATGAACACGTTCAGTGCACAGAGCCTACTTGAAGTCCACTGTTTATTTTTTAGACGATGTCATTACGTCACAATAGAATTTACGTCATATTTTCTTCGCCACTGCATCTACAGTTGAAACTGAAATGCCAAAGATAGATACGTATTTCCCGAACCGCTTAAATGGAAAAGTTTAAAGAGATTTCAGGTCCAAGCAATATTCCTCAAACTGCCCTGTCTCTATTTTCATTTTTCTTTTTATTGTTTAACATGAATTAAATCAGGGAAATTGTACATCAAACAAATTCATTGTAGCTTTAAATTTTCTTTGTTTTGATTTTAATCAAATTTATTTACACCAGGCGTCACTCAAAATGTTTTCATCAACGTTTTGTTAACTATCAGGAATGGTTCCATAGTGGACCACACTTACACTTCCTCACTACATCATAGTTTTGTAAACTATCAGGAATGGTTCCATAGTTGACCACACTTACACTTCCTCATCATATCAACGTTTTATCAACTATCAGGAATGGTTCCATTGTGGACCACACCTACACTTCTTCACTACATCAACGTTTTGTAAACTATCAGGAATGGTTCCATAGTGGACCACATTTCCACTTCCTCACTACATCATAGTTTTGTTAGCTATCTGAAATGGTTCCATAGTGTACCACACTTACACATCCTCACTACATCATAGTTTTGTAAACTATCAGGAATGGTTCCATAATTGACCACACTTACACTTCCTCATCATATCAACGTTTTGTCAACTATCAGGGATGGTTCCATAGTGTACCACACCTACACTTCTTTACTACATCAACGTTTTGTAAACTATCAGCAATGGTTCCATAGTGGACCACACTTACACTTCCTCACTACATCATAGTTTTGTTAACACTCAGGAATGGTTCCATAGTGGACCCCACTTACACTTCTTCACTACATCAACGTTTTGTTAACTATCAGGAATTGTTCCATAGTAGAGCACACTTACAATTCCTCACTACATCATAGTTTTGTTAACTATCAGGAATAGTTGCATAGTTGACCACACTTACACTTCCTCACTACATCATAGTTTTGTTAACTATCAGGAATGGTTCCATAGTGGACCACACTTACACTTCCTCACTACATCAACGATTTGTTAACTATCAGGAATGGTTCCATAGTGGACCACACTTACACTTCTTCACTACATCAACGTTTTGTTAACTATCAGGAATGGTTCTATAGTGGACCACACTTACACTTCTTCACTACATCAACGTTTTGTTAACTATCAGGAATGGTTCTATAGTGGACCACACTTACACTTCTTCACTACATCAACGTTTTGTTAACTATCAGGAATGGTTCTATAGTGGACCACACTTACACTTCTTCACTACATCAACGTTTTGTTAACTATCAGGAATGGTTCCATAGTGGACCACACTTACACTTCTTCACTACATCAACGTTTTGTTAACTATCAGGAATGGTTCTATAGTGGACCACACTTACACTTCTTCACTACATCAACGTTTTGTTAACTATCAGGAATGGTTCCATAGTGGACCACACTTAAACTTACACTTCTTAACTACATCAACATTTTGTCAACTATCAGGAATGGTTCCATAGTGGACCACACTTACACTTCTTCACTACTTCAACGATTTGTCAACTATCAGGAATGGTTCCATAGTGGACCACACTTACACTTCTTCACTACTTCAACGATTTGTCAACTATCAGGAATGGTTCATTAGTGGATCACACTTACACTTCTTCACTACATCAACGTTTTGTTAACTATCAGGAATGGTTCCATAGTGGACCACACTTACACTTCTTCACTACATCAACGATTTGTCAACTATCAGGAATGGTTCCATAGTGGACCACACTTACACTTCCTCACTACATCAACGTTTTGTTAACTTACAGGAATGGTTCCATAGTGGACCAAACTTACACTTCTTCACGACATCAACGATTCGTCAACTATCAGGAAAGGTTCCATAGTGGACCACACTTACACTTCTTCACTACATCAACGATTCGTCAACTATCAGGAATGGTTCTATAGTGGACCACACTTACACTTCTTCACTACATCAACGTTTTGTCAACTATCAGGAATGGTTCCATAGTGGACCACACTTACACCTCCTCACTTCATCAACGTTTTGTTAACTATCAGGAAGGTTTCTATAGTGGACCACACTAACACTTCTTCACTACATCAACATTTTGTTAACTATGAGGAATGGTTCTATAGTGGACCACACTTACACTTCTTCACTACATCAACGTTTTGTTAACTATCAGGAATGGTTCCATAGTGGACCACACCTACACTTCTTTACTATATCAACGATTTGTCAACTATCAGGAATGTGTCCATAGTGGACCACACTTACACTTCTTCACTACTTCAACGATTTGTCAACTATCAGGAATGGTTCCATAGAGGACCACACTTATACTTCTTCACTACATCAACGTTTTGTTAACTATCAGGAATGGTTCCATAGTGGACCACACTTACACCTCCTCACTACATCAACGTTTTGTTAACTATCAGGAATGGTTCTATAGTGGACCTCACTTACACCTCCTCACTACATCAACGTTTTGTTAACTATCAGGAATGGTTCTATAGTGGACCTCACTTACACTTCCTCACTACATCATAGTTTTGTTAACTATCAGGAATGGTTCCATAGTGGACCAAACTTACACTTCCTCACTACATCATAGTTTTGTTAACTATCAGGAATGGTTCCATAGTGGACCACACTTACACTTCCTCACTACATCATAGTTTTGTTAACTATCAGGAATGGTTCCATAGTGGACCACACTTACAATTCCTCGCTACATCATAGTTTTGTTAACACTCAGGAATGGTTCCATAGTTGACCACACTTACACTTCTTCACTACATCAACGTTTTGTCAACTATCAGAAATGGTTCCATAGTTGACCAAACTTACACCTCCTCACTACATCATAGTTTTGTTAACTATCAGGAATGGTTCCATAGTTGACCACACTTACAATTCCTCACTACATCATAGTTTTGTTAACTATCAGGAATGGTTCCATAGTTGACCACACTTACAATTCCTCACTACATCATAGTTTTGTTAACTATCAGGAATGGTTCCATAGTGGACCACACTTACAATTCCTCGCTACATCATAGTTTTGTTAACACTCAGGAATGGTTCCATAGTTGACCACACTTACACTTCTTCACTACATCAACGTTTTGTCAACTATCAGAAATGGTTCCATAGTTGACCAAAGTTACACCTCCTCACTACATCATAGTTTTGTTAACTATCAGGAATGGTTCCATAGTTGACCACACTTACAATTCCTCACTACATCATAGTTTTGTTAACTATCAGGAATGGTTCCATAGTTGACCACACTTACAATTCCTCACTACATCATAGTTTTGTTAACTATAAGGAATGGTTCCATAGTTGACCACACTTACACTTCTTCACTACATCAACGTTTTGTCAACTATCAGGAATGGTTCCATAGTTGACCACACTTACACCTCCTCACTACATCATAGTTTTGTTAACTATCAGGAATGGTTCCATAGTGGACCATACTTACACTTCTTCACTACATCAACGATTTGTCAACTATCAGCAATGGTTCCATAGTGGACCACACTTACACTTCCTCACTACATCAACGTTTTGTTAACTTACAGGAATGGTTCGATAGTGGACCACACTTACACTTCTTCACGACATCAACGATTCGTCAACTATCAGGAATGGTTCCATAGTGGACCGCACTTATACTTCTTCACTACATCAATGATTCGTCAACTATCAGGAATGGGTCCATACTGGACCACACTTATACTTCTTCACTACATCAACGTTTTGTTAACTATCAGGAATGGTTCCATAGTGGACCACACTTACACCTCCTCACTACATCAACGTTTTGTTAACTATCAGGAATGGTTCTATAGTGGACCACACTTACACTTCCTCACTACATCAACGTTTTGTTAACTATCAGGAATGGTTCCATAGTGGAACACACTTACACTTCCTCACTACATCATAGTTTTGTAAACTATTAGGAATGGTTCCATAGTTGACCACACTTACACTTCTTCACTACTTCAACGATTTGTCAACTATCAGGAATGGTTCCATAGTGGAACACACTTACACTTCCTCACTACATCATAGTTTTGTAAACTATTAGGAATGGTTCCATAGTGGACCACACTTACACTTCTTCACTACTTCAACGATTTGTCAACTATCAGGAATGGTTCGATAGTGGACCACACTTACACTTCTTCACTAAATCAACGATTTGTCAACTATCAGGAATGGTTCTATAGTGGACCACACTTCCACTTCTTCACTACATCATAGTTTTGTTAACTATCAAGAATGGTTCCATATTGGACCACACTTACACTTCTTCACTACATCAACGTTTTGTTAACTATCAGGAATGGTTCTATAGTGGACCACACTTACACTTCTTCACTACATCAACGTTTTGTTAACTATCAGGAATGGTTCTATAGTGGACCACACTTACACTTCTTCACTACATCAACGTTTTGTTAACTATCAGGAATGGTTCTATAGTGGACAACACTTACACTTCTTCACTACATCAACGTTTTGTTAACTATCAGGAATGGTTCCATAGTGGACCACACTTACACTTCTTCACTACATCAACGTTTTGTTAACTATCAGGAATGGTTCTATAGTGGACCACACTTACACTTCTTCACTTCATCAACGTTTTGTTAACTATCAGGAATGGTTCCATAGTGGACCACACTTAAACTTACACTTCTTCACTACATCAACATTTTGTCAACTATCAGGAATGGTTTCATAGTGGACCACACTTACACTTCTTCACTACTTCAACGATTTGTCAACTATCAGGAATGGTTCCATAGTGGACCACACTTACACTTCACTACTTAACGATTTGTCAACTATCAGGAATGGTTCCATAGTGGATCACACTTACACTTCTTCACTACATCAACGTTTTGTTAACTATCAGGAATGGTTCCATAGTGGACCACACTTACACTTCTTCACTACTTCAACGATTTGTCAACTATCAGGAATGGTTCCATAGTGGACCACACTTACACTTCTTCACTACATCAACGATTTGTCAACTATCAGGAATGGTTCCATAGTGGACCACACTTACACTTCTTCACTACATCAACGTTTTGTTAACTTACAGGAATGGTTCCATAGTGGACCAAACTTACACTTCTTCACGACATCAACGATTCGTCAACTATCAGGAAAGGTTCCATAGTGGACCACACTTACACTTCTTCACTACATCAACGATTCGTCAACTATCAGGAATGGTTCTATAGTGGACCACACTTACACTTCTTCACTACATCAACGTTTTGTCAACTATCAGGAAGGTTTCTATAGTGGACCACACTAACACTTCTTCACTACATTATCATTTTGTTAACTATCAGGAATGGTTCTATAGTGGACCACACTTACACTTCTTCACTACATCAACGTTTTGTTAACTATCAGGAATGGTTCCATAGTGGACCACACCTACACTTCTTTACTATATCAACGATTTGTCAACTATCAGGAATGTGTCCATAGTGGACCACACTTACACTTCTTCACTACTTCAACGATTTGTCAACTATCAGGAATGGTTCCATAGAGGACCACACTTATACTTCTTCACTACATCAACGTTTTGTTAACTATCAGGAATGGTTCCATAGTGGACCACACTTATACCTCCTCACTACATCAACGTTTTGTTAACTATCAGGAATGGTTCTATAGTGGACCTCACTTACACCTCCTCACTACATCATAGTTTGTTAACTATCAGGAATGGTTCTATAGTGGACCTCACTTACACTTCCTCACTACATCATAGTTTTGTTAACTATCAGGAATGGTTCCATAGTGGACCACACTTTCACTTCCTCACTACATCATAGTTTTGTTAACTATCAGGAATGGTTCCATAGTGGACCACACTTACACTTCCTCACTACATCATAGTTTTGTTAACTATCAGGAATGGTTCCATAGTGGACCACACTTACAATTCCTCGCTACATCATAGTTTTGTTAACTATCAGGAATGGTTCCATAGTGGACCACACTTACAATTCCTCGCTACATCATAGTTTTGTTAACACTCAGGAATGGTTCCATAGTTGACCACACTTACACTTCTTCACTACATCAACGTTTTGTCAACTATCAGAAATGGTTCCATAGTTGACCAAACTTACACCTCCTCACTACATCATAGTTTTGTTAACTATCAGGAATGGTTCCATAGTTGACCACACTTACAATTCCTCACTACATCATAGTTTTGTTAACTATCAGGAATGGTTCCATAGTTGACCACACTTACAATTCCTCACTACATCATAGTTTTGTTAACTATAAGGAATGGTTCCATAGTTGACCACACTTACACTTCCTCACTACATCAACGTTTTGTCAACTATCAGGAATGGTTCCATAGTTGACCACACTTACACCTCCTCACTACATCATAGTTTTGTTAACTATCAGGAATGGTTCTATAGTGGACCATACTTACACTTCTTCACTACATCAACGATTTGTCAACTATCAGGAATGGTTCCATAGTGGACCACACTTACACTTCCTCACTACATCAACGTTTTGTTAACTTACAGGAATGGTTCGATAGTGGACCACACTTACACTTCTTCACGAAATCAACGATTCGTCAACTATCAGGAATGGTTCCATAGTGGACCGCACTTATACTTCTTCACTACATCAATGATTCGTCAACTATCAGGAATGGTTCCATACTGGACCACACTTATACTTCTTCACTACATCAACGTTTTGTTAACTATCAGGAATGGTTCCATAGTGGACCACACTTACACCTCCTCACTACATCAACGTTTTGTTAACTATCAGGAATGGTTCTATAGTGGACCACACTTACACTTCCTCACTACATCAACGTTTTGTTAACTATCAGGAATGGTTCCATAGTGGAACACACTTACACTTCCTCACTACATCATAGTTTTGTAAACTATTAGGAATGGTTCCATAGTTGACCACACTTACACTTCTTCACTACTTCAACGATTTGTCAACTATCAGGAATTGTTCCATAGTGGAACACACTTACACTTCCTCACTACATCATAGTTTTGTAAACTATTAGGAATGGTTCCATAGTGGACCACACTTACACTTCTTCACTACTTCAACGATTTGTCAACTATCAGGAATGGTTCCATAGTGGACCACACTTACACTTCTTCACTACATCAACGATTTGTCAACTATCAGGAATGGTTCTATAGTGGACCACACTTACACTTCTTCACTACATTATAGTTTTGTTAACTATCAAGAATGGTTCCATATTGGACCACACTTACACTTCTTCACTACATCAACGTTTTGTTAACTATCAGGAATGGTTCTATAGTGGACCACACTTACACTTCTTCACTACATCAACGTTTTGTTAACTATCAGGAATGGTTCTATAGTGGACCACACTTACACTTCTTCACTACATCAACGTTTTGTTAACTATCAGGAATGGTTCTATAGTGGACCACACTTACACTTCTTCACTACATCAACGTTTTGTTAACTATCAAGATGGTTCCATATTGGACCACACTTACACTTCTTCACTACATCAACGTTTTGTTAACTATCAGGAATGGTTCTATAGTGGACCACACTTACACTTCTTCACTACATCAACGTTTTGTTAACTATCAGGAATGGTTCTATAGTGGACCACACTTACACTTCTTCACTACATCAACGTTTTGTTAACTATCAGGAATGGTTCTATAGTGGACCACACTTACACTTCTTCACTACATCAACGTTTTGTTAACTATCAGGAATGGTTCCATAGTGGACCACACTTACACTTCTTCACTACATCAACGTTTTGTTAACTATCAGGAATTTTTCTATAGTGGACCACACTTACACTTCTTCACTACATCAACGTTTTGTTAACTATCAGGAATGGTTCCATAGTGGACCACACTTAAACTTACACTTCTTCACTACTTCAACGATTGTCAACTATCAGGAATGGTTCCATAGTGGACCACACTTACACTTCTTCACTACTTCAACGATTTGTCAACTATCAGGAATGGTTCCATAGTGGATCACACTTACACTTCTTCACTACATCAACGTTTTGTTAACTATCAGGAATGGTTCCAAAGTGGACCACACTTACACTTCTTCACTACTTCAACGATTTGTCAACTATCAGGAATGGTTCCATAGTGGACCACACTTACACTTCCTCACTACATCAACGTTTTGTTAACTTACAGGAATGGTTCCATAGTGGACCAAACTTACACTTCTTCACGACATCAACGATTCGTCAACTATCAGGAAAGGTTCCATAGTGGACCACACTTACACTTCTTCACTACATCAACGATTCGTCAACTATCAGGAATGGTTCTATAGTGGACCTCACTTACACTTCTTCACTACATCAACGTTTTGTCAACTATCAGGAATGGTTCCATAGTGGACCACACTTACACCTCCTCACTTCATCAACGTTTTGTTAACTATCAGGAAGGTTTCTATAGTGGACCACACTAAAAACTTCTTCACTACATCAACATTTTGTTAACTATCAGGAATGGTTCTATAGTGGACCACACTTACACTTCTTCACTACATCAACGTTTTGTTAACTATCAGGAATGGTTCCATAGTGGACCACACTTACACCTCCTCACTACATCAACGTTTTGTTAACTATCAGGAATGGTTCTATAGTGGACCACACTTACACTTCCTCACTACATCAACGTTTTGTTAACTATCAGGAATGGTTCCATAGTGGAACACACTTACACTTCCTCACTACATCATAGTTTTGTAAACTATTAGGAATGGTTCCATAGTTGACCACACTTACACTTCTTCACTACTTCAACGATTTGTCAACTATCAGGAATTGTTCCATAGTGGAACACACTTACACTTCCTCACTACATCATAGTTTTGTAAACTATTAGGAATGGTTCCATAGTGGACCACACTTACACTTCTTCACTACTTCAACGATTTGTCAACTATCAGGAATGGTTCCATAGTGGACCACACTTACACTTCTTCACTACCATCAACGATTGTCAACTATCAGGAATGGTTCTATAGTGGACCACACTTACACTTCTTCACTACATTATAGTTTTGTTACTATCAAGAATGGTTCCATATTGGACCACACTTACACTTCTTCACTACATCAACGTTTTGTTAACTATCAGGAATGGTCTATAGTGGACCACACTACACCTTCTTCACTACATCAACGTTTTGTTAACTATCAGGAATGGTTCTATAGTGGAACCACACTTACACTTCTTCACTACATCAACGTTTTGTTAACTATCAGGAATGGTTCTATAGTGGACCACACTTACACTTCTTCACTACATCAACGTTTTGTTAACTATCAGGAATGGTTCCATAGTGGACCAACTTACACTTCTTCACTACATCAACGTTTTGTTAACTATCAGGAATTTTTCTATAGTGGACCACACTTACACTTCTCACACATCAACGTTTTGTTAACTATCAGGAATGGTTTCCATAGTGGACCCACACTTAA
>JARBDR010000572.1:0-97980 GCA_029721355.1 Tegillarca granosa
ACAGAATGTGAAAGAAAGACATTTGATGCTCAAAAGGACTGACTGTTGTAACCCAGCAATGCATCACACATAGAACATGTGGGATATGGGTCAGCGTAGCTCAGTTGCAGGAGAACTGGCAGGGAGTGATGTTCCAGGGTTTGTACCCTTGCCCAGACCTGCATTTTTCTCCTCTCTGTTACACTACCATATTTGTTATATTAGGGAAAATGTTGATCTAGACTAAAATTCCTTTAGTGTGATGAAACACTGTGAGTGCCCAAGTAAATATGATACAACAATGCAAAAAATCCATGTAACTAGTGCATATGCAATGAAATTTGGTCTTTTAAAGAGTAGGTCTATTTGGATCTGAATACTTAATATTTTTATGATTATTTAATGCCGATTAATTTGTAGTTTGCTTTCTCACCACTCTCTCATCAGTTTACTGCACACACACACAAGATTAGATAAATATTAGTTAAACTTGTAATATTTCAGTTGCTCAATATAAATACACTTGTACATCCTTTATGTGCAACAGGAAGCGAGTCTAACCAGACCGTGAATTGCTCAACATAGGCAAGTGATCATCGGAAAATGTGTCAGACGTTTGTCACATCTGAGCTCACAGTAAGGCTAGAATGAAAACAGATGTGATAAGGTTTACTGTACTTTATTATCAACGCTGTGACAAATTTATAGTAAATCTTGACTGAGATCACTTTGAGGGTTCAAAGCCGTAAGTGTTGGCTGTAAAACAGCAGGAACTGTAATATTTGCACTCCCTATTAATATGTTAAAATGGTTCTTAAGATACTAGGCTTTGACAATGGAAGGTTTTCTTCTGCCTACTTCTGTCAAAGTATACAGAAAACGATCATTTGTTAAATTACATTTCATATTCAAAAACTGGCAAAATAACACATCATACAAGTTAAATCAGTTACAAGTTACAAAATGACAAAGAGGAAGTATACCGTGCCGGATATATTACCACCCGTGAAATAACCAAACGTAACCTAACACATTCATTTAAAAAATAAGTTATTTAAATAATAAACAAGCCTAAATTTCGGAACCGCCCATTTTAGATGAATAATTTAGATAAATGTCCGAAACATTGAAATAACTTAAGAATCTAGGGGAGAAGAGACTTGATCAGCTAGGACCTCTATCTCGTCTGAGAGCCACTGGTAAAATGCGTTCCTTATATCCCCGGGGTGAGCAAAGACTACCCAATGAAATCCAGGCTATGATATCAGCCAATGAAATAACAGCTTCCAGAGCTTAAACAACATGGCTGACAAGAGTAAACTTTTACAAGTGCAAAAGGAACACATAGTGAAAATTACCATGTAAGTCGACATAATCTGACAGATAAAAAGATAAACTAAATAAAATATCGCATAACGTTATTGAGTCATGACATCCAAATATGTACAAATCCACGGCATCAGCGACAACGATGCGGTAATCCTGATAAAAAATATACAGAATCGGCCAGTTAAAATCCATCACCGCTACATATGCATTTTTCCATACAAAATAATCAAAAATATTTGTTTACATTTAAATTTGTCCATTCTTTTCAAACAGAGTTATGCAGTTTAGTTATTTTTAATGGTTTGAAATCTTTTCTGTGATGTTGATGCTAAATGCCTTGTACTGTCACTTTTGTTTCCCACTATATGATAATCATAATGTATATGTTAAAGGTACACTAGTACACCTGTTTTATAATTTCTTGTCATCCTCTACTGTAGATGTGTTCATTTTACTCCTTAAATCAGTAGAATTGATAATAATCTTCATGTAAATCTGTAAATAATGTCTTTCCCCCAAGGACCACTGCGGTAGCTCTGTTGGTAGAGTGCTCACTCCATAAGTGGGAGGTCGTGGGATCGAACCCCGACCTGGTCTGACCCAAGACTTGAAAGTGGGTAGTCACTGTTCTTTTGCCAAGCACTCGGCATTACGAAATGAAAGTCACGGCTCTTTCGGATGGGAACTTAAAATAAACGAGGTCCCCTGTCACAGCAGGCATGGCACGCTAAAGAACTCTGCTGTATAATGCCATCAGCGCAACACACGGGCAAAATTTCTGCACTTTCACCTATAGCTGGCGACATCTCAATATAAGTGAAATATTCTTGACTGGGATGTTAACCCTTTAATTGGCAGAGGAATTTTGTAAATTTAACAAAAAATGTACCATATTTTCAATTCAAAATTTTGGACATTTGCAGTAAAAATGTTAATAACCAACCCCTTTATATTTTGTATCCCTATATAACATACTTTACATTAAGATAGGTAAAATCGAAAAATCTGTTACCATGGCAACATAAACAAAGCATTTACACCACAAATGTGTGAATTTTTTCACATTTTTGCTTGATTTCCAAAACATTGCTATTATCTTGATTCCTGCATACTTGAAATAGATTTTCTTGCTTACAAATCGAAGTTAGGCATTATTCAAATATAGTGTAAAAAGATCATTTCAAAATTTATTTGTTTTCCCCAAAAATAAAACCATCAAATTTCATGTATTTCTGGTTAAATTCCTAAAAGTAAACAAACGTTATATACAAAATTTATATTTGAAGAAGAAAATAGACCACTGTTTCAACCCAAATTTCTTTATATTATGAAAATTTTATTACTATGAAACCATATATGAATTTGACCTTTGTTTAATAAAAAAAAACATTCAAAACTATTTTCAGCTAAATATTGGTTACCATGGCAACGAATATAACAAAAATGTACTATAAACGAGAATTTGTATAAACATCCATAATTCTTTACAATGCCTAGATATCAGCAGGCGGAAAAAGTGCATTTTTAACAGAAAAAAATTATTTTAGCCCCTAATAAAAGCTTACACAAAGTACACTTTTGAAATTTTGTATTTTTCACATAAAATGAGATGTTGATAATTACAGAATTATCAGCTTATGGCATCAAAAAAGACAGTCATATTTTGTGATTTCAATGGACATGTTCACGTAAGAAGACATTTTTTTTCGACTCAATACTTCATCAGTGAAAAGGAACGATGGAAGAGAAACAACTATATTTAGAAAACATACATGATAGTTTTGTTTTTATTAGAATTTCAATCAAATTTCTGTTACCAAAGCAACAAAAATTGCAAAAATCTTATCAAGACCGTGAAAGATCATTGTATTTTACTATTTATATATTTCATGCAAAATAAACAGAGGTGCAACCCAGTTTTTAATCGTTTTGTTATAAAATGTATAATTGGTAGAACTGTAAGTTACAGATTATTTTAAAATTTTCATTCTTTCACTTAAAACAAGAATACATGACTCTTAGTTTCAAAACTTGAAGTCATCTTGCCTTTTGAAGAAACTCGAGATAACAAATAATCTACCCCCTAAAAATACTGAATCAAATTTGTATAATTATACCAAACGTCATTCTATTTTTTTTTTTTTTTTTTTTTTAATTTCCTTCTAAGCCGATATCCATTACCATGATAACAGAATCAGCGAATTTGGTCAAATCGTGGGAAAACCCATGTGCTTTCGCAGTACATCCACTTACTAAAATTTGAAATAAGTGTCATGTGCTGATTTTGAATGCATTATTTTAATAGAAATTCAAAATCAGCACATGACATAAATATCTGATAAGTACAATAAACATACACTGCTACAACTTGTAATGATTAAAGTTTCAATTTGGATTGATGTTATGATATCTTTTTAGATATATGCCAGATACTTGATAAAGTTGGTAATTCACAACCTTGGATCAGACTAGCTATAGGTCAGGTAGGCAACAGCAGGTGAACAATATGCATTTTATTCATCATACAAGTGCTTAAAAGTCGGCCTGACAAACTTAAGGTATTTTAGGCGTACAAGTGACATAGATATAAGCAACACTGAAAACCATTGCCTTACAGGATTACAGTGCCTCTCACCACTGGTTTCGAATCCGAATCGACTAATCGAGCTAATCAAGCAGATCCAAGAGTTGGAAAGTTTATATTTCTTCTGAAGGTTGGTGTTTTTTCTGGGTATCCTCTATCATTCTCAAACCGATCACTTCGACAGGAATTGAATAATAACTTTGAAAAAACAACAAAACTACTTAGGATTTGGCAAAGATGAATACCTGTTACTGTTACAACGGTAACTGATAATCAGTGAACCAGTTTATCTTGTCTTCTTTCTATATATCATGTTTATATATAGAATCATATCAAACATTTGCAACAAATAGCTTTTGCAACTGTTTCAAAATGCACATATTTCACATATTATATGCATTTTGGGTTGGGAAAAGTTGTTTTCATCAATTACACTACAATTTTTAAAACTGATTGTCAAGTTTGTCAATACATTTATCTACATTTATTTTTAGTGGATAGCAATAGTTATTTCAGACATTAACTCAATATTATCTAACTTATATTGACGCATTACCAGTTATATCTGACTTTACATAAAGAATTTTAATTGCAATCTGGGGACAGTATTTTAGTATTCAAATCATGAACGAACCTATTCGAACTTATGGAAACACAGCATTGTCATGTAAGCCACCCTGAATCAACAGGCATGTGCATGTTACACTATCCACCGAAATCTAAGAAGAATCATTAACACATTAACTTACAAAGTAAGGGCACTGCATTGATTACAAGGACAAGTATTCCTAAAATTACTATTTATGATATTAGGCTTTTTAGAATGCTTGAAATAATTTTTTATCGCGGAGTTTGGGTTATGTTTTACATGTCATACAGGAATTGTCCTCATGTTGCAGAATAATGACACTATTATCATCACTATTTACTATTTTTTCGCCTTCAGTTTTATGGTTAAATCGACCAGAGAGAGGGAGAGAGAGAGAGAGAGAGAGTGTGTGTGTGTGTGTGTGTGTGTGTGTGTGTGTGTGTGTGTGTGTGATCAAAAGTCATAGTCAGTCTCGTGAAAATTCAAGAGTTCTCAACGGACACGCATTTCAGAGAGTGGAGACATGAAATTTTGCGCCCCAGTCAAGATTCTTTTATTCAAGCTGTAAAATCCGGAGAAATGTTGGGACCAGGTGTACTTGGTGAAGACCACCGACTTTTGACATGCAGACAGATTATTTTTCTCAAATTTGCACATTTTGAGAAGGGGACCTAGACATTCAGACCCGTATTTTTAAACTATATGTTTTCAAGAAAGTTTTAAGTTATTTTATATGTTTAGTGACAAAATTACAAATTTTTAGTAGGTTCTTCTATGAAGATATTGTATTTATTATTTCCTATAGATTTTGAATTTGTATTTATTTTTCTGTGAGTTAGTAAAAAAAAAGTTCATTTTCATACTTACATCAACCTTATTACTAGTTATGAATTCTTTTTCACACACATACATAAAAATGGTGTTGCAACTCTAAATTTGGATTCAAAATTCTTAAAATTAATACTAAAATTGTATTTGTTGGAATTTTACCAGTATAACTAGATGTTTTTCTGACTTTACCGACAGTCAATTTTATTTCCCACCATGCAGGCATTTTTTATTTATTTGTTTATTTATTTATTTTTATTATCGATGGCTTTATCAGTTAATTCCCTCCCCCCTCTCTCTCTTTTTTTTTTTTTTTTTTTTTTTTTTTTTACAAAACTTTGTAAAATAAATAAAACTAATGTTCACATTGTCTTTTTTTTTTCATTTACACAATTTTTATAGTTTAAAAACTTTATGTACAAATATGTTTTAAAAATTCAAATTAAATTACTTCTCATTTCTAATCATTATGTATGCAGGTTTTTGAATTTCTAAAATTCAATAACTGTTCTTATTTTTTATCAACTTTTTCTACTAAAAACATGAAACCACACTCCATTACCTGGATTTTTGTTCAAAACAAATCATTGACCCTGGGACATATTGTCCATATGGCTATGATGAACCAATGCCCGCGATCAGTTTATTTATTTCACAACTTTGACTTTGTATTTATTTATTCTTTGTTATGATATATAGTTATCATTTATGAAGCCAAGCCGAACCTTTATATTTTTAGAAACACTGTACGGACGTAGGAGAAGACATATATTCTATGCAGTGAACATGTGTCGGATGCATGGGTTATACAGATATCAATCCAGGCATTTGATTGTTTTTAAATATATGTATTGTTCTGATATAAAGTAAAATATAGTTTTTTATTTCTAATTTTATTGCGATTATTTAATCATTTGTTTATTTGTTTGTGCGGCCGCGGTGTACATTTTCGTGATACTCGCTACTCGGCATTGATAAATCCTATTCAAATCGCGGTCTACATTATAATTAAAGTTGTATTTTGATTGTCATCGTGTGAAAAAATTATTTTAGAAAAGCATCAAATAAAATTTACAATTTGTGATTGCGACAAAACTTGTTTCTATCGGGATAAATTTACATTGACTCAAACATAAAGTTGTAATAATGACACGTAAAAATTTTTATTTTTAAATGCAAGTTTTACCTCAGAATCATTTGCCGAAGATTTAAAATTGTTGAATGAAATAATTTCTAAAATACAATTTTTTATATGTCACGATATAAAAAAGAAAAAAATCCTTTTTAATTGCATAAAATTTGTCAATCAAAGTTCGAAAATTCACTTAAAAAGATGCATCAAACAGTGCCACCATGTAAAATAAGAACGAAACGTTTTGCTTTTCCGGTGAAGGCAAAAACGTCAAAATAAAACATGATAAATATCAAAAGTGGTAGCTGTTCGAAGTAACAAATTCGATGTTATTTATGGCTCAAGTTATTATTTCTTTACATAAATCGAACAACCTTTTCCTGCTTTTCATAAATATGTGGTTTTTATTTGGGTTTGAAACTTAATTTCAAAGTTTGAACGAATTACTTTTTCCGTACTTTTTGGGCACTCCTAATTTTTCACTGCGTCAGGACCGGGATCGCTTCGTAATTTTCAATTTAAAAAATCGAATTAAAATATATTCCGTATAAAAAAACTCGAAGAATATGATTTGTTGACAATTTTCTCTAGTTTCATATGGTACCAAATTTACATCAATTGGTCAAGTTTTAACAATTTTACACCAAACATTGTGCAACAGACCCTCCAAAAATCAGGATGGCGTAGTTTGGCGTATCTGCCAATTAAAGGGTTAAACACCATTACTCAACTCAGCTCATAAGTGGCTTGAATCCCGGCCAGGCCTAGGTCTGACCCAAGACTTGAAAGTGGGTAGTGACTGTTCTTTCACCAAGCACTCGGCATTACAAAATGAAAGTCACGGTTCTTTCGGATGGGAACTTAAAAGAAACGAGGTCCCGTGTCATGGCAGACATGGCACTATAAAAAAAAAAAAAAAAAAAAAAAACCTGCTGTATAATGCCATTAGTGCAACCATGGAAAATAATCATGCCATTGCACAGGCAAAATTTCTGCACTTTGGCCTATAGCTGGCGACGTCTCAATATAAGTAAAATATCATTGACTGGGACGTTAAACACCATTACTCAATTCGCAACTCTCTTTCCCCCAAGGGAGATAACTTTACTTCCTTATATCAGGTGTTCTGTTGTTAATATATTGGTTATGGCCAGATTCTACAATTATTTTTCCATAGGCTTACATTATAACATAATAGGGAATTAAAATAACATTAAGTATCAGAGGGGGTTAAAAGTTGGTATGGAAATGTTCGTCTAAATGAGCTGAATAACATATCAAAAGCTCGACATGTGTCGACCAGAGAAATTTTTCGCTACCTTAGCAACAAGTAAACAGGCTGTGTATGAATCCAATGTCAGATTAAAAATGGCTGTATTCATGGCACTTTACTCATCACATCCCACCTCCTTTTCAAGATGCACCACACTCTTGACTCTGGCTGTTTCTTCAAGTTTAAGGTCCACCCTTTCCATCCTTTATTTCATACAAACTGACCACACAGATCTTGAGAAAAAAAATGAAAAAAAAAACTTTTAAAAAACACTGGTACTACATTCGTGGGGGGGGGAACCTTTGACCTGGAAGTACTAGACTCATGCCTGTCAGATTTTCAGTTTTCAACCGAATCAATTCAAATTTTCACACTTTATTCAAATGTGTTTATACATTTGTTATTGAAAATTTCAAGTGTTTTTATTGTCAAATGACTTTTTTATAGTCTGTTTTCCACACCACCTGTAAACTGACTAAGATAGAAAAATTGGTTCAAATCTCACTAATGGGGCCAAATTGATATTGGGCAAAAAATTAATACTTTTTCAAACAAACCAACTTGATTTATGTGTGATTTTAAGCACAAATAAAGTCTCTTTTATTCACACCATTCAAATTCTGAATTTGTACAATTTCATATTTTTCACTTATTTTTAATAATTTTTAATATTTTTTAAATATTAATTTTTTTTTTCAAACTTTAATCAATCATATCTCAAAACTGAAATGACTGTGCCTGTCAAATGAATTATCATACAGTAGCCCAATCTTAAGTGTCTTGACTTGTATGTTATATAACATTCCTCTAGCTGTCCAATTAACAACAGCTGAGTCTAGACAGTCAAGGGGACAAAACTCTACCTTGACACATGCCAGTGTCCAGGTTATGTATATTGGCTCTGACTTAGCCATGAAGCAGAGGATGGCAGTTGGTGTTTGACAATTTACAGGAGATACCTATGGCTTACTGACAATATGCAACCACAGCAGTTAAATAGAGGAAAAGTGGGGAGGCTGGTCATTCAAGTTTTGAGACTGCAACATGAAGGGTGATAAAGGGCGTAAAGTTACACAGTTTAAGAAGAACCAGACTGGTCCTAATAGAAGATATATAGCAAACCTAGATGTCATGGAGACTGATTCTGAACCAGTTCCAAGTACATCATCTGGATCCACTGGGTGGAAAAGGCTATCTTCAGATATGTATTCCATGGTAACCAAAACAGGATTGGATGGTGAATGTGTTACTGTTCCAGACTGTGAAGGAAACACTGGTACTGCTAAGATACTGCGACCCAAGTCTTCTTCCTGTGATCCTGACCTGAAACAGATGAAAAAAGAAGATGAGATAAAAGGCATGAGACTTGTAGATAATGAAGAATTACTAAAGATGATGAATGATGTCTACAGATACCACACATATGAAGCAAGTGACTGTAGCAACCCATATTTCACCATAGCCAAGCAGACCAAATGGGGAATATGCTGGAAGTACACACTGATGTGTAAAACTTGTAATTTCCAGTCAGCTGAGTACAAGCTCTACAAGGAAATCAAGACAAACCTACCAGGGAGCAACCCAGCTGCACCAAACTATTCCTTAGCTATTGGACTTCAAGACACACCAATAGGAAACACTAAGGCCAGACTACTACTTGCTTCAATGGATGTACCACCCCCAGCCATACAAAGCATGCAGACTACATCAAACAAAGTTAGCAGGGCCACAACAGAATTGAACCAGAGGGACATGTCAGCAAAGATTCAACAAGTGAAAGAAATCAATGTGGAACGAGGAGTTGAAGATCCGTCTCAACTAAACATTTCAATGGATGTAAGATACAACTCTATACAGATCGCAAGTAGAAGAAAACCAGGACAAAATGCATCTCAAGCCAATGGACTAGCAATAGAGACAACCAGTGACAAGAAGTACATCATTGGTGCAGCTATACAGAATAAACTGTGCTGGAAGGGACAATGGTTGAGGAATAGGGGATATGAAGTTACCTGTCCGGATGGCCATGAAGACTGTACATCAAACTTATCAAAGCCAGTTCCACTCTCAGAATATGAAATAGGAAAAACACTTGCTGAAAAGTTTTTAATTGATGAAATCCACATCAAGTTTGCCACAACAGATTCAGATGGCAGGGGAGCAGGGGGACTAAATTATGTATTCAGTGAAGTAAATCCAGACTGGAGTGTGGAGAGACTTGCTGATCCAACACATGTGGCACAAGGACAGTTCAGAAAATGTCAATCAGCTAAATTTAGTGACCAGATGTTTGCCTGGAAAAGAACAAAGGCAGGACAGAGAGAAGCACAGTTAGACCTTAGTAAGGATGTAAAATCAAGATGCAGTATGATTTATAAGAAGATGATGCATGATTATGCAGGCAACATGACTGAAATAAAGAAGAAGTTACCAAAAGTAATGGAAGCCACTTTAAGATGCTATGCAGGGGACTGTTCTATGTGTAGAAGACATGCCATAGTATGTGAAGGAGGAGACCAAAAGAACTGGTGGAACAGATCTTTTCACTTGGCAACCAGCAAAATCAATCAACTAAATATGACCGACAAAGACTTGATGTTGGAGATTTTAAAGATGCGGTTGAGTGAGGAGGCCTTCATGGACATGAGATTGAACACAGACACTCAAAAAAATGAAGCAGTTAACAGATCACTCAGTGTTTCATTGCCAAAGAATGTGAACTTTTCAAGAAACCTACCAGGTAGAGTGGCTTCAACCATCCACAGAGTAAATAACACAACAGGAAAATCAACAATTGAAAAATGTACCAATGTTGGAGTGGACCTCTCACCATTAGCCAAACACTCACTTATACAGATGGGAAAGGCAGAGGAATACAAGAGAGAGTACAACAAAAGACCTGAGGTGAAAAACAGAAAAATAAAACAACTTGGGAGAGACATCCATGCCCACAAGAGATATAAAGAATCTGGTGGAATTGAAACAGACTACAAGAAAGGACAGCTAGATCATACCTACTCCAGATGAAAGACAAGGCAAGGCAAGACAAGACAAGACAACACAACACAACAGAACACCAAATCAAACAAAAACCGCCCTTATAAGGGCGATCCATGTTCTTCGAAAAGATCTAAGTTGTAATCATATCATAAGGGAGGGTGGGAAGACCAGATGGACAGACGGATGTATGGACGGACGGACGGACAGACAGACAGACAGACAGGTGTTTATACAAACTTACCTCAGGAAATGTGAAGGTCAAGGCGACAATCTGGCTCCCCATTGTGGTCTCTGGTACAATATCCGAGGTTCTTGCACTTCAGTCTGTAATTATTTACAATATGCCTCTCTAAATTGATGTGATCTGGATTAATACATCTACAATTATGGCATAGATGGGAAAAGTCAAACCCCCTGGGCAGATCTACAAAATGGTGGTGCACCATGTAAGATAATCTGCTAGGCCTGCAATGGTTGACCCATCTCCCCGTTCCTGGGTGTTTAAAACAAACATTCCCATATTTATGCAAGGGGTCAAGGTCAACCCACAATCTACATTCTCCATTCGGTGCTGGAATGGAATTTTCAGTGAGTTTTCTTTGATACTTTTGAACAAATGCCTCCATTATAACTTTTCATTTGAAAATGAGGCTGAAAGGGGGCCCCAGGGATACCCCATCCTTAAAAATTTGAAAAAATTAAATTTAAATAAATTTAAATATTTTAAAAATATTAAAAATTTAAATTTTTAAAAAGTAAATACACGATATTAAAGTTCATTGTCTACTGCACATATTGGCCAAATTTCAGGGTTCTACATGAACAAACAAGAGAGATATGGCCCTCTCGTTGACAGGTACCCCCCCCCCCGCATCTGACAGGCCAGATTCTACAATTATTTTTCCATAGGCTTACATTATAACATAATAGGGAATTAGAATAACATTAAGTATCAGAGGGGGTTAAAAGTTGGTATGGAAATGTTCGTCTAAATGAGCTAAATAACATATCAAAAGCTCAACATGTGTCGACCAGAGAAATTTTTCGCTACCTTAGCAACAAGTAAACAGGCTGTGTATGAATCCAATGTCAGATTAAAAATGGCTGTATTCATGGCACTTTACTCATCACATCTCACCTCCTTTTCAAGATGCACCACACTCTTGACTCTGGCTGTTTCTTCAAGTTTAAGGTCCACCCTTTCCATACATGTCTTTATTTCATTCAAACTGACCACACAGATCTTGAGAAAAAAAATGAAAAAAAAAAAACTTTTAAAAAACACTGGTACTACATTCGCGGGGGAGGAACCTTTGACCTGGAAGTACTAGACTCATGCCTTATTGCATGGGTAAGACTGATTTTGTGCCAAGACATAATCAAAAATACTTCACATTTAGATATCTGTCAGAAAAATTTAATTTTGAGCTTTCCATAACATATACTGTAGTTTGCAATAATCCAGCCCTGCTGTAAAAAAAAAAAAAATAAAAAAAGTTTCTGCAAAAAGTAAATACTTTAGTCTATTTACTATGCATTTTTTTCATGTAAGGCCAAAAATAAAATTAACTTTGTTTGCCCAATCCACTTGAAATGCTCCTACCCAAAAATTTAATGCCATCATTATTTTATTTTGTTTTAAATACAGTAATATAAAAATTCCACTCTGTTTCTTCAATGAAACAAAAAGCCTTTAGTTAACACAAAATGCAAAATGTATTTTAAGAGACATATGAAACTAATTTATACTTTTTTCAAAAGTGTGAAAGTTTTTTTTTTTTTTTTTTTTGTTCAAAAAAAAAAAAAAAAAAAAAAAAAAAAAAACCTTTTTCCCTACCTACCTACCCACATGTGGATAGCATGGTTCAGACAACAGCAAACAAAGAATTTTTTAAGCTAGGCCTAAGGCATGTGTTTTTTCACATTTGCTTTCTAGTAAACAATTTGTTTTTAGTTTGCTTCATAGTCATTCATCTTTTTATTGATTTGTGTACTTTATTCCTTCATGGAAATAAACACTCATTACAGTTGATGATGACATTATGTGCCATATATGGATGTTCATGTCAGGTTTGGTAAAAAGGTTTACTTTTGAGTTCAGATACATTATAATGCAAGTCATTGGGTTAGTGATGCTGGTCCATGGACAGGTTATATGATTGTCTGCTCCCTGTGTATAGTGGTTCAGGCAGAGTATGTACTATCAAGTTCTTAAACTCGATCTGTAATGACAGCCCTTAGTTGTATAATAAAACACAAACATACCAACCCATGTCCAAATCACAAGTTATCTAAGTTATATTTGTATTATTACTAATGCAGTGCACATACGGGGTAGGGGAATCTCAATTTGTGAAATTTTAAAATCTATGTAAGAAATACCCTAGAACTTTAGTTATAGTCATGTTTGTTGTGCTTCTATTTCAATATGAACTTCATGCATAAATATTGTCAACTGATAGTAAACCATTATTTAAGATAGAAGTACTCATTCTTATACAGTGGTAATACTAGTATATGTATAGCACTCCTCAATCAGATCAAATATTTACCTGATATACCTAAACTGCTGTCCAGAAACTGTTACTTATCTATTGCTGGGATGGTTTTATCTAGTACAATTTACTTACATAATTATATAATTATCATGAGTGAAATGTCCAGTCATTTAATTAGTTTTATTGATATATGTTGAAAATGTTTATATTTAGTTCTTATTGTGACATGTATATGAAGGAGAATTTAAACTTGGTGCCTAAACAGTTAATTATTTAATTAATTAATAAAGAAACATCTAAAAAAAAGAAGTAAATAAATAAATAAATAAACAAAAAAAAACAATGGATTTTTTAACATGCACAGAAAAAAAATTACTTGTAGTTTGAATTTTTATTTTTATTTGAAATAAACTTATGGGGTCTTGTTTTTGAGTTGAGAGTTGAGTAATGGTGTTTAATGTCTCAGTCAAGAATATTTCACTTATATCGAGACGTCACCAGCTATAGGCGAAAGTGCAGAAATTTTGCCTGTGCGTTGCGTTGATGGCATTATACAGCAGGGTTCTTTATCGTGCCATGCCTGCCATGACAGAGGGCCTCGTTTATTTTAAGTTCCCATCTGAAAGAACTGTGACTTTCGTTTGGTAATGCCCAGTTCTTGGCGAAAGAACAGTCACTACCCACTTTCAAGTCTTGGGTCAGACCCGGCCGGGGTTCGAACCCACGACCTTCCACTTACGGAGCGAGCACTCTACCAACTGAGCTACCGCAGTGGTAGGTCCTGTTTTTAAAATGCCTTGTGGAAATCTTACTTATATATTAATATATATAAACTTTTTTTTAATTAAATGTATTCAATCATTCATTCACTTATTTATTTATTTATTTATTTATTTATTTATTCTTATATAAACAATAGACTAGTATTCAATATTTTCCCATGGTACTTGGTGATAATTTCATTCATTCATTCATTCATTCATTCATTCATTCATTCATTTATTTATTCATTTATTTGTTTGTTTATTTATTTATTCTTATATAAACAATATACTAGTATTCAATATTTCCCCATATTACATGGTTATAACTTCATTCATTCATTCATTTATTTATTTATTTTCCAGCATTTATTATTTTGATTATTTCCTTATTCTTAACTATAATTTCTCAAACCTACATGGTTATACATGCTGCAAATCACTCACTCCTTCCTTTATTCCTTCTTTCCATCCTTTCTTCCCTTTTAGCAATAAGGTAAATTTACATGTTTTATTCCGGTTTAACTTTTTTATTTTGGTGTACTTTAATGCTATCATTTTAATTTTAGTAATACAAGTACATGTAATCAGTCATTACAGATATTCTTAACCAGGGGAGATCATATTTTTCTATGGACTAATGATATTTCAGCTTCATTAATCTTTTCTGAACTATCTGTCATTAAAGATTTGAATATTTAATGAAAAATTATCATTATTTTCATTATCAGATAAAAATATCATTTTAGTTAATTTCTAAATATTTTGAGTTGAGTAAGGATGTTTTATGCCCAAGTCAAGATTTTTTTTATCTATACTGAGGTGGTCAGGTCTGGGATAGTGGAGGAAATTAGATTACTCAGAGAAAACCTTTGTCAAGTGAACTGACAACTTTCTCGCACTATGATCTGTTGGAGTAGGATTTGAACCTAGATGGTGAGAAGTGATTCATAAGTGTACTTTTGTAATTCCTTAGGGCCATCAAGGCCATTTAAATTATATTGAGCATCCATGGCAAATGAAATATGCTATTTTCTTTTCCTGATAGCTTATTTGAATTTAAAATATTTCCTTTCCACTATGAAAATTTTGGTACATTACAGGAGGATTTAATTTCAATTTGTAATGTTTTATAATTTAAATAGATAAAAGTAGCTTTGTGCATTAATATTGTAGTCATTGACAATAGCTGTGATATATTTTATTTGTATCTTCAGTTTGAAATTTTGGTAATGTGCACTTAATTGTAAATTATCAAGTAAAAATCATATCTGGAAGAGTGTTATTTACTTAATTCAAAGAAGATCAGGTATGTTCATATATAGGATTGTTAAGCTCACCTTCTTGAAGAGTGAGCATATAGCATAGCATAGCATGTGTATTTTAGTGGTGCATTAAGTTGCAGCTTTTCATTGATTATAAAATCCAATTGTTTACTGAAGATAGATAATAGCTAAACTGCAAAATAATATTTCCCCGATACATTTATTATCATTGTCAGGTTCATTATCTTAAGTTTTGATATTTTAATCTTTTAAAAAATATGATAGAACCATTTAATGGCCTCAATAACTGTAACAAGACTGTGTTCTTTATGAAATTATTGCTCCAAACATTATCAATGCTCTTAACAAATAAACAAACAAACAAACAAAAAAAAGTTTTTCCCCTGTTTGGTAACGTGTATTCTTAAATCCCAATTTTGAACTTTTGATCGTTAACACTCCTGAGGCCACAATTTGAATCCAATCTTAACCAAACTTGCTCAGAATCATCCTCTTAACAAAAGCTAGCTAAAGTTCGTATATGGGCCATGTTGGGCCAATAAGTAGGTAACTAGGTCAATAAATAGAAAAACCTTGTTAACACTTCTGAGGCCCCAATTTAAGAGCAATCGTCATCAAACATTGTCAGATTGATCCTCTTGATAAAACCTAGTTCAAGGTCGTATATGGGCCATGTTGGGTAAATTAGTAGGTCACTAGATCAATAAATACAAAAGCCTTGTTAACACTCCTGAGGCCCCAATTTAGGTGCAATCTTCATTAAACACTGTCAAAATAATCCTCTTGAGAAAGTCTTGCACAAGTTTGTATATGGGCCATGTTGGGTCAATAAGTAGGTCACTAGGTCAATTAATAGAAACACCTTGTTAACACTCCCAAAGCCCTTATTTGAGTTCAATCTTCATCAAACATTCTCAGATTGATCCTCTTCATAAAAGCTAGTTCAAGTTCACATATTCTCCATGTTGGGTCAATAAGTAGGTCACTAGGTCAATTAATTGAAAAACTTTGTTTACACTCCTGAGGCCCTAATTTGAGGGCAATCTTCATCAAACATTCTCAGATGGATCCTCTTGTCGAAAGGTAGCTCAAATTTTTATATGGTCCATGTTAGGTCAATAAGTAGGTCACTAGGTCAATTAATAAACAAACCTTTATAACACTCCTGAGGCCCCAATTTAAGTTCAATCTTCATTAAACATTGTCAAAATAATCTTATTGGGAAAATCTTGCTCAAGTTCGTATATGGGCCAATTTGGTTCAATAAGTAGGTCACTAGGTAAATTAAGAGAAAAATCTTGTTAACATTCCCAAAGCCCCTATTTGAGATCAATCTTCATCAAACATTGTCAGATTGATCCCCATGACAAAAGCTAGCTCAAGTTTATCATTAAACACTGTCAAAATAATCCTCTTGAGAAAGTCTTGCACAAGTTTGTATATGGGCCATGTTGGGTCAATAAGTAGGTCACTAGGTCAATTAATAGAAAAACATTGTTTACACTCCCAAAGCCCCTATTTGAGGTCAATCTTCATCAAACATTGTCAGATCGATCCCCTTGACAAACGCTAGCTCAAGTTTGTATATGGGCCATGTTGGTTCAATAAGTAGGTCACTAGGTCAATTAATAGAAAAACCTTGTTAACATTCCTGAGGCACTAATTTGAGTTCAATCTTCATCAAACATTCTCAGATTGATCCCCTTGACAAATGCTAGCTCAAGTTCGTATATGGGCCATGTTTGGTCAATAAGTAGGTCACTAGGTCAATTAATAGAAAACATTTGTTAACACTCCTGAGGCCCCAATTTAAGTGCAATCTTCATCAAACATGGTCAGAATGATCCTCTTGGCAAAAGCTAGCCAAAGTTCATATATGTGCCATGTAGGGTCAATAAATCGGTCACTAGTTCAATTAATAGAAAAAAATTGTTTACACTCCTGAGGCCCTAATTTGAGTGCAGTCTGTATCAAACATTGTAAAATTGAACCTCTTGACAAAAGGTAGCGCAAGTTCGTATATCGGCCATGTTGGATCAATAAGTAGGTTACTAGGTCAATTAATAGAAAAACATTGTTTACACTTCTGAGGCCCTAATTTGAGTTCAATCTTCATTAATCATTGTCAGATGGATCCCCTTGACAAAAGTTACTGCAAGTTCGTATATTGGCCATGTTGGATCAATAAGTAGGTCACTAGGTCAATTAAGAGAAAAATCTTGTTAACACTCCCAAAGCCCCTATTTGAGATCAATCTTTATCAAACATTTTCAGATTGATCCCCTTGACAAAAGCTAGCTCAAGTTTATATGTGGACCATGTTGGGTCAATAAGTAGGTCACTAGTTCAATTAATAGAAAAATCCTTGTCTACACTCCTGAGGCCCTAATTTGAGTGCAGTCTGCATCAAACATTGTAAAATTGATCCTCTTGACAAAAGTTAGTGCAAGTTTGTATATGGGTCATTTTGGGTCAATAAGTAGGTCACTAGGTAAATTAATAGAAAAACCTTGTTTACACTCCTGGGGCCCTCATTTGAGTTCAATCTTCATCAAACATTGTCAGATGAATCCTCTTGACAAAAGTTAGCGCAAGTTCGTATAGGGGCCATGTTGGGTCAATAAATAAGTCACTAGGTCAATTAATAGAAAAACCTTGTTTACGCTCCTGAGGCCCTAATTTGAGTTCAATCTTCATCAAACATTGTCAGATGAATCCTCTTGACAAAAGTTAGCGCAAGTTCGAATAGGGGCCATGTTGGGTCAATAAATAAGTCACTAGGTCAATTAATAGAAAAACCTTGTTTATGCTCCTGAGGCCCTAATTTGAGTTCATTCTTCATCAAACATTGTCAGATGAATCCTCTTGACAAAAGTTAGCGCAATTTCGAATAGGGGCCATGTTGGGTCAAAAAGTAGGTCACTAGGTCAATTAATAGAAAAACCTTGTTTACACTACCAAAGCCCCTATTTGAGGTCAATCTTTATCAAACATTGTTGGATTAATCCTCTTGAACAAAGCTAGCTCAAGAACATATATGGGCAATGTTGGGTCAATGAGTAGTTCACTAGTTCAATTAATAGAAAAACCTTGTTTACACTCCCAAAGCCCCTATTTGAGGTCAATCTTCATCAAACATTCTCAGATCGATCCCCTTGACAAATGCTAGCTCAAGTTTGTATATGGGCCATGTTGGTTCAATAAGTAGGTCACTAGGTCAATTAATAGAAAAACCTTGTTAACACTCCTGAGGCACTAATTTGAGTTCAATCTTCATCAAACATTCTCAGATTGATCCCCTTGACAAATGCTAGCTCAAGTTCGTATATGTGCCATGTTGGGTCAATAAGTAGGTCACTAGGTCAATTAATAGAAAAACTTTGTTAACACTCCTGAGGCCCCAATTTAAGTGCAATCTTCATCAAACATGGTCAGAATGATCCTCTTGACAAAAGCTAGCCAAAGTTCATATATGTGCCATGTAGGGTCAATAAATCGGTCACTAGTTCAATTAATAGAAAAAAGTTGTTTACACTCCTGAGGCCCTAATTTGAGTGCAGTCTGTATCAAACATTGTAAAATTGAACCTCTTGACAAAAGGTAGCGCAAGTTCGTATATCGGCCATGTTGGATCAATAAGTAGGTTACTAGGTCAATTAATAGAAAAACATTGTTTACACTTCTGAGGCCCTAATTTGAGTTCAATCTTCATTAATCATTGTCAGATGGATCCCCTTGACAAAAGTTACTGCAAGTTCGTATATTGGCCATGTTGGATCAATAAGTAGGTCACTAGGTCAATTAAGAGAAAAATCTTGTTAACACTCCCAAAGCCCCTATTTGAGATCAATCTTCATCAAACATTTTCAGATTGATCCCCTTGACAAAAGCTAGCTCAAGTTTATATGTGGACCATGTTGGGTCAATAAGTAGGTCACTAGTTCAATTAATAGAAAAATCCTTGTCTACACTCCTGAGGCCCTAATTTGAGTGCAGTCTGCATCAAACATTGTAAAATTGATCCTCTTGACAAAAGTTAGTGCAAGTTTGTATATGGGTCATTTTGGGTCAATAAGTAGGTCACTAGGTAAATTAATAGAAAAACCTTGTTTACACTCCTGGGGCCCTCATTTGAGTTCAATCTTCATCAAACATTGTCAGATGAATCCTCTTGACAAAAGTTAGCGCAAGTTCGTATAGGGGCCATGTTGGGTCAATAAATAAGTCACTAGGTCAATTAATAGAAAAACCTTGTTTACGCTCCTGAGGCCCTAATTTGAGTTCAATCTTCATCAAACATTGTCAGATGAATCCTCTTGACAAAAGTTAGCGCAAGTTCGAATAGGGGCCATGTTGGGTCAATAAATAAGTCACTAGGTCAATTAATAGAAAAACCTTGTTTATGCTCCTGAGGCCCTAATTTGAGTTCATTCTTCATCAAACATTGTCAGATGAATCCTCTTGACAAAAGTTAGCGCAATTTCGAATAGGGGCCATGTTGGGTCAAAAAGTAGGTCACTAGGTCAATTAATAGAAAAACCTTGTTTACACTACCAAAGCCCCTATTTGAGGTCAATCTTTATCAAACATTGTTGGATTAATCCTCTTGAACAAAGCTAGCTCAAGAACATATATGGGCAATGTTGGGTCAATGAGTAGTTCACTAGTTCAATTAATAGAAAAACCTTGTTTACACTCCCAAAGCCCCTATTTGAGGTCAATCTTCATCAAACATTCTCAGATCGATCCCCTTGACAAATGCTAGCTCAAGTTTGTATATGGGCCATGTTGGTTCAATAAGTAGGTCACTAGGTCAATTAATAGAAAAACCTTGTTAACACTCCTGAGGCACTAATTTGAGTTCAATCTTCATCAAACATTCTCAGATTGATCCCCTTGACAAATGCTAGCTCAAGTTCGTATATGTGCCATGTTGGGTCAATAAGTAGGTCACTAGGTCAATTAATAGAAAAACTTTGTTAACACTCCTGAGGCCCCAATTTAAGTGCAATCTTCATCAAACATGGTCAGAATGATCCTCTTGACAAAAGCTAGCCAAAGTTCATATATGTGCCATGTAGGGTCAATAAATCGGTCACTAGTTCAATTAATAGAAAAAAGTTGTTTACACTCCTGAGGCCCTAATTTGAGTGCAGTCTGTATCAAACATTGTAAAATTGAACCTCTTGACAAAAGGTAGCGCAAGTTCGTATATCGGCCATGTTGGATCAATAAGTAGGTTACTAGGTCAATTAATAGAAAAACATTGTTTACACTTCTGAGGCCCTAATTTGAGTTCAATCTTCATTAATCATTGTCAGATGGATCCCCTTGACAAAAGTTACTGCAAGTTCGTATATTGGCCATGTTGGATCAATAAGTAGGTCACTAGGTCAATTAAGAGAAAAATCTTGTTAACACTCCCAAAGCCCCTATTTGAGATCAATCTTCATCAAACATTTTCAGATTGATCCCCTTGACAAAAGCTAGCTCAAGTTTATATGTGGACCATGTTGGGTCAATAAGTAGGTCACTAGTTCAATTAATAGAAAAATCCTTGTCTACACTCCTGAGGCCCTAATTTGAGTGCAGTCTGCATCAAACATTGTAAAATTGATCCTCTTGACAAAAGTTAGTGCAAGTTTGTATATGGGTCATTTTGGGTCAATAAGTAGGTCACTAGGTAAATTAATAGAAAAACCTTGTTTACACTCCTGGGGCCCTCATTTGAGTTCAATCTTCATCAAACATTGTCAGATGAATTCTCTTGACAAAAGTTAGCGCAAGTTCGTATAGGGGCCATGTTGGGTCAATAAATAAGTCACTAGGTCAATTAATAGAAAAACCTTGTTTACGCTCCTGAGGCCCTAATTTGAGTTCAATCTTCATCAAACATTGTCAGATGAATCCTCTTGACAAAAGTTAGCGCAAGTTCGAATAGGGGCCATGTTGGGTCAATAAATAAGTCACTAGGTCAATTAATAGAAAAACCTTGTTTATGCTCCTGAGGCCCTAATTTGAGTTCATTCTTCATCAAACATTGTCAGATGAATCCTCTTGACAAAAGTTAGCGCAATTTCGAATAGGGGCCATGTTGGGTCAAAAAGTAGGTCACTAGGTCAATTAATAGAAAAACCTTGTTTACACTACCAAAGCCCCTATTTGAGGTCAATCTTTATCAAACATTGTTGGATTAATCCTCTTGAACAAAGCTAGCTCAAGAACATATATGGGCAATGTTGGGTCAATGAGTAGTTCACTAGTTCAATTAATAGAAAAACCTTGTTTACACTCCCAAAGCCCCTATTTGAGGTCAATCTTCATCAAACATTCTCAGATCGATCCCCTTGACAAATGCTAGCTCAAGTTTGTATATGGGCCATGTTGGTTCAATAAGTAGGTCACTAGGTCAATTAATAGAAAAACCTTGTTAACACTCCTGAGGCACTAATTTGAGTTCAATCTTCATCAAACATTCTCAGATTGATCCCCTTGACAAATGCTAGCTCAAGTTCGTATATGTGCCATGTTGGGTCAATAAGTAGGTCACTAGGTCAATTAATAGAAAAACTTTGTTAACACTCCTGAGGCCCCAATTTAAGTGCAATCTTCATCAAACATGGTCAGAATGATCCTCTTGACAAAAGCTAGCCAAAGTTCATATATGTGCCATGTAGGGTCAATAAATCGGCCAGTAGTTCAATTAATAGAAAAAAATTGTTTACACTCCTGAGGCCCTAATTTGAGTGCAGTCTGTAATCTGTATCAAACATTGTAAAATTGAACCTCTTGACAAAAGTTAGCACAAGTTCGTATATCGGCCATGTTGGATCAATAAGTAGGTCACTAGGTCAATTAATAGAAAAACCTTGTTAACATTCCTGAGGCACTTATTTGAGTTCAATCTTCATCAAACATTCTCAGATTGATCCCCTTGACAAATGCTAGCTCAAGTTCGTATATGGGCCATGTTTGGTCAATAAGTAGGTCACTAGGTCAATTAATAGAAAACATTTGTTAACACTCCTGAGGCCCCAATTTAAGTGCAATCTTCATCAAACATGGTCAGAATGATCCTCTTGGCAAAAGCTAGCCAAAGTTCATATATGTGCCATGTAGGGTCAATAAATCGGTCACTAGTTCAATTAATAGAAAAAAATTGTTTACACTCCTGAGGCCCTAATTTGAGTGCAGTCTGTATCAAACATTGTAAAATTGAACCTCTTGACAAAAGGTAGCGCAAGTTCGTATATCGGCCATGTTGGATCAATAAGTAGGTTACTAGGTCAATTAATAGAAAAACATTGTTTACACTTCTGAGGCCCTAATTTGAGTTCAATCTTCATTAATCATTGTCAGATGGATCCCCTTGACAAAAGTTACTGCAAGTTCGTATATTGGCCATGTTGGATCAATAAGTAGGTCACTAGGTCAATTAAGAGAAAAATCTTGTTAACACTCCCAAAGCCCCTATTTGAGATCAATCTTTATCAAACATTTTCAGATTGATCCCCTTGACAAAAGCTAGCTCAAGTTTATATGTGGACCATGTTGGGTCAATAAGTAGGTCACTAGTTCAATTAATAGAAAAATCCTTGTCTACACTACTGAGGCCCTAATTTGAGTGCAGTCTGCATCAAACATTGTAAAATTGATCCTCTTGACAAAAGTTAGTGCAAGTTTGTATATGGGTCATTTTGGGTCAATAAGTAGGTCACTAGGTAAATTAATAGAAAAACCTTGTTTACACTCCTGGGGCCCTCATTTGAGTTCAATCTTCATCAAACATTGTCAGATGAATCCTCTTGACAAAAGTTAGCGCAAGTTCGTATAGGGGCCATGTTGGGTCAATAAATAAGTCACTAGGTCAATTAATAGAAAAACCTTGTTTACGCTCCTGAGGCCCTAATTTGAGTTCAATCTTCATCAAACATTGTCAGATGAATCCTCTTGACAAAAGTTAGCGCAAGTTCGAATAGGGGCCATGTTGGGTCAATAAATAAGTCACTAGGTCAATTAATAGAAAAACCTTGTTTATGCTCCTGAGGCCCTAATTTGAGTTCATTCTTCATCAAACATTGTCAGATGAATCCTCTTGACAAAAGTTAGCGCAATTTCGAATAGGGGCCATGTTGGGTCAAAAAGTAGGTCACTAGGTCAATTAATAGAAAAACCTTGTTTACACTACCAAAGCCCCTATTTGAGGTCAATCTTTATCAAACATTGTTGGATTAATCCTCTTGAACAAAGCTAGCTCAAGAACATATATGGGCAATGTTGGGTCAATGAGTAGTTCACTAGTTCAATTAATAGAAAAACCTTGTTTACACTCCCAAAGCCCCTATTTGAGGTCAATCTTCATCAAACATTCTCAGATCGATCCCCTTGACAAATGCTAGCTCAAGTTTGTATATGGGCCATGTTGGTTCAATAAGTAGGTCACTAGGTCAATTAATAGAAAAACCTTGTTAACACTCCTGAGGCACTAATTTGAGTTCAATCTTCATCAAACATTCTCAGATTGATCCCCTTGACAAATGCTAGCTCAAGTTCGTATATGTGCCATGTTGGGTCAATAAGTAGGTCACTAGGTCAATTAATAGAAAAACTTTGTTAACACTCCTGAGGCCCCAATTTAAGTGCAATCTTCATCAAACATGGTCAGAATGATCCTCTTGACAAAAGCTAGCCAAAGTTCATATATGTGCCATGTAGGGTCAATAAATCGGTCACTAGTTCAATTAATAGAAAAAAGTTGTTTACACTCCTGAGGCCCTAATTTGAGTGCAGTCTGTATCAAACATTGTAAAATTGAACCTCTTGACAAAAGGTAGCGCAAGTTCGTATATCGGCCATGTTGGATCAATAAGTAGGTTACTAGGTCAATTAATAGAAAAACATTGTTTACACTTCTGAGGCCCTAATTTGAGTTCAATCTTCATTAATCATTGTCAGATGGATCCCCTTGACAAAAGTTACTGCAAGTTCGTATATTGGCCATGTTGGATCAATAAGTAGGTCACTAGGTCAATTAAGAGAAAAATCTTGTTAACACTCCCAAAGCCCCTATTTGAGATCAATCTTCATCAAACATTTTCAGATTGATCCCCTTGACAAAAGCTAGCTCAAGTTTATATGTGGACCATGTTGGGTCAATAAGTAGGTCACTAGTTCAATTAATAGAAAAATCCTTGTCTACACTCCTGAGGCCCTAATTTGAGTGCAGTCTGCATCAAACATTGTAAAATTGATCCTCTTGACAAAAGTTAGTGCAAGTTTGTATATGGGTCATTTTGGGTCAATAAGTAGGTCACTAGGTAAATTAATAGAAAAACCTTGTTTACACTCCTGGGGCCCTCATTTGAGTTCAATCTTCATCAAACATTGTCAGATGAATCCTCTTGACAAAAGTTAGCGCAAGTTCGTATAGGGGCCATGTTGGGTCAATAAATAAGTCACTAGGTCAATTAATAGAAAAACCTTGTTTACGCTCCTGAGGCCCTAATTTGAGTTCAATCTTCATCAAACATTGTCAGATGAATCCTCTTGACAAAAGTTAGCGCAAGTTCGAATAGGGGCCATGTTGGGTCAATAAATAAGTCACTAGGTCAATTAATAGAAAAACCTTGTTTATGCTCCTGAGGCCCTAATTTGAGTTCATTCTTCATCAAACATTGTCAGATGAATCCTCTTGACAAAAGTTAGCGCAATTTCGAATAGGGGCCATGTTGGGTCAAAAAGTAGGTCACTAGGTCAATTAATAGAAAAACCTTGTTTACACTACCAAAGCCCCTATTTGAGGTCAATCTTTATCAAACATTGTTGGATTAATCCTCTTGAACAAAGCTAGCTCAAGAACATATATGGGCAATGTTGGGTCAATGAGTAGTTCACTAGTTCAATTAATAGAAAAACCTTGTTTACACTCCCAAAGCCCCTATTTGAGGTCAATCTTCATCAAACATTCTCAGATCGATCCCCTTGACAAATGCTAGCTCAAGTTTGTATATGGGCCATGTTGGTTCAATAAGTAGGTCACTAGGTCAATTAATAGAAAAACCTTGTTAACACTCCTGAGGCACTAATTTGAGTTCAATCTTCATCAAACATTCTCAGATTGATCCCCTTGACAAATGCTAGCTCAAGTTCGTATATGTGCCATGTTGGGTCAATAAGTAGGTCACTAGGTCAATTAATAGAAAAACTTTGTTAACACTCCTGAGGCCCCAATTTAAGTGCAATCTTCATCAAACATGGTCAGAATGATCCTCTTGACAAAAGCTAGCCAAAGTTCATATATGTGCCATGTAGGGTCAATAAATCGGCCAGTAGTTCAATTAATAGAAAAAAATTGTTTACACTCCTGAGGCCCTAATTTGAGTGCAGTCTGTAATCTGTATCAAACATTGTAAAATTGAACCTCTTGACAAAAGTTAGCACAAGTTCGTATATCGGCCATGTTGGATCAATAAGTAGGTCACTAGGTCAATTAATAGAAAAACCTTGTTAACATTCCTGAGGCACTTATTTGAGTTCAATCTTCATCAAACATTCTCAGATTGATCCCCTTGACAAATGCTAGCTCAAGTTCGTATATGGGCCATGTTTGGTCAATAAGTAGGTCACTAGGTCAATTAATAGAAAACATTTGTTAACACTCCTGAGGCCCCAATTTAAGTGCAATCTTCATCAAACATGGTCAGAATGATCCTCTTGGCAAAAGCTAGCCAAAGTTCATATATGTGCCATGTAGGGTCAATAAATCGGTCACTAGTTCAATTAATAGAAAAAAATTGTTTACACTCCTGAGGCCCTAATTTGAGTGCAGTCTGTATCAAACATTGTAAAATTGAACCTCTTGACAAAAGGTAGCGCAAGTTCGTATATCGGCCATGTTGGATCAATAAGTAGGTTACTAGGTCAATTAATAGAAAAACATTGTTTACACTTCTGAGGCCCTAATTTGAGTTCAATCTTCATTAATCATTGTCAGATGGATCCCCTTGACAAAAGTTACTGCAAGTTCGTATATTGGCCATGTTGGATCAATAAGTAGGTCACTAGGTCAATTAAGAGAAAAATCTTGTTAACACTCCCAAAGCCCCTATTTGAGATCAATCTTTATCAAACATTTTCAGATTGATCCCCTTGACAAAAGCTAGCTCAAGTTTATATGTGGACCATGTTGGGTCAATAAGTAGGTCACTAGTTCAATTAATAGAAAAATCCTTGTCTACACTACTGAGGCCCTAATTTGAGTGCAGTCTGCATCAAACATTGTAAAATTGATCCTCTTGACAAAAGTTAGTGCAAGTTTGTATATGGGTCATTTTGGGTCAATAAGTAGGTCACTAGGTAAATTAATAGAAAAACCTTGTTTACACTCCTGGGGCCCTCATTTGAGTTCAATCTTCATCAAACATTGTCAGATGAATCCTCTTGACAAAAGTTAGCGCAAGTTCGTATAGGGGCCATGTTGGGTCAATAAATAAGTCACTAGGTCAATTAATAGAAAAACCTTGTTTACGCTCCTGAGGCCCTAATTTGAGTTCAATCTTCATCAAACATTGTCAGATGAATCCTCTTGACAAAAGTTAGCGCAAGTTCGAATAGGGGCCATGTTGGGTCAATAAATAAGTCACTAGGTCAATTAATAGAAAAACCTTGTTTATGCTCCTGAGGCCCTAATTTGAGTTCATTCTTCATCAAACATTGTCAGATGAATCCTCTTGACAAAAGTTAGCGCAATTTCGAATAGGGGCCATGTTGGGTCAAAAAGTAGGTCACTAGGTCAATTAATAGAAAAACCTTGTTTACACTACCAAAGCCCCTATTTGAGGTCAATCTTTATCAAACATTGTTGGATTAATCCTCTTGAACAAAGCTAGCTCAAGAACATATATGGGCAATGTTGGGTCAATGAGTAGTTCACTAGTTCAATTAATAGAAAAACCTTGTTTACACTCCCAAAGCCCCTATTTGAGGTCAATCTTCATCAAACATTCTCAGATCGATCCCCTTGACAAATGCTAGCTCAAGTTTGTATATGGGCCATGTTGGTTCAATAAGTAGGTCACTAGGTCAATTAATAGAAAAACCTTGTTAACACTCCTGAGGCACTAATTTGAGTTCAATCTTCATCAAACATTCTCAGATTGATCCCCTTGACAAATGCTAGCTCAAGTTCGTATATGTGCCATGTTGGGTCAATAAGTAGGTCACTAGGTCAATTAATAGAAAAACTTTGTTAACACTCCTGAGGCCCCAATTTAAGTGCAATCTTCATCAAACATGGTCAGAATGATCCTCTTGACAAAAGCTAGCCAAAGTTCATATATGTGCCATGTAGGGTCAATAAATCGGCCACTAGTTCAATTAATAGAAAAAAATTGTTTACACTCCTGAGGCCCTAATTTGAGTGCAGTCTGTAATCTGTATCAAACATTGTAAAATTGAACCTCTTGACAAAAGTTAGCACAAGTTCGTATATCGGCCATGTTGGATCAATAAGTAGGTCACTAGGTCAATTAATAGAAAAACCTTGTTAACATTCCTGAGGCACTAATTTGAGTTCAATCTTCATCAAACATTCTCAGATTGATCCCCTTGACAAATGCTAGCTCAAGTTCGTATATGGGCCATGTTTGGTCAATAAGTAGGTCACTAGGTCAATTAATAGAAAACATTTGTTAACACTCCTGAGGCCCCAATTTAAGTGCAATCTTCATCAAACATGGTCAGAATGATCCTCTTGGCAAAAGCTAGCCAAAGTTCATATATGTGCCATGTAGGGTCAATAAATCGGTCACTAGTTCAATTAATAGAAAAAAATTGTTTACACTCCTGAGGCCCTAATTTGAGTGCAGTCTGTATCAAACATTGTAAAATTGAACCTCTTGACAAAAGGTAGCGCAAGTTCGTATATCGGCCATGTTGGATCAATAAGTAGGTTACTAGGTCAATTAATAGAAAAACATTGTTTACACTTCTGAGGCCCTAATTTGAGTTCAATCTTCATTAATCATTGTCAGATGGATCCCCTTGACAAAAGTTACTGCAAGTTCGTATATTGGCCATGTTGGATCAATAAGTAGGTCACTAGGTCAATTAAGAGAAAAATCTTGTTAACACTCCCAAAGCCCCTATTTGAGATCAATCTTTATCAAACATTTTCAGATTGATCCCCTTGACAAAAGCTAGCTCAAGTTTATATGTGGACCATGTTGGGTCAATAAGTAGGTCACTAGTTCAATTAATAGAAAAATCCTTGTCTACACTCCTGAGGCCCTAATTTGAGTGCAGTCTGCATCAAACATTGTAAAATTGATCCTCTTGACAAAAGTTAGTGCAAGTTTGTATATGGGTCATTTTGGGTCAATAAGTAGGTCACTAGGTAAATTAATAGAAAAACCTTGTTTACACTCCTGGGGCCCTCATTTGAGTTCAATCTTCATCAAACATTGTCAGATGAATCCTCTTGACAAAAGTTAGCGCAAGTTCGTATAGGGGCCATGTTGGGTCAATAAATAAGTCACTAGGTCAATTAATAGAAAAACCTTGTTTACGCTCCTGAGGCCCTAATTTGAGTTCAATCTTCATCAAACATTGTCAGATGAATCCTCTTGACAAAAGTTAGCGCAAGTTCGAATAGGGGCCATGTTGGGTCAATAAATAAGTCACTAGGTCAATTAATAGAAAAACCTTGTTTATGCTCCTGAGGCCCTAATTTGAGTTCATTCTTCATCAAACATTGTCAGATGAATCCTCTTGACAAAAGTTAGCGCAATTTCGAATAGGGGCCATGTTGGGTCAAAAAGTAGGTCACTAGGTCAATTAATAGAAAAACCTTGTTTACACTACCAAAGCCCCTATTTGAGGTCAATCTTTATCAAACATTGTTGGATTAATCCTCTTGAACAAAGCTAGCTCAAGAACATATATGGGCAATGTTGGGTCAATGAGTAGTTCACTAGTTCAATTAATAGAAAAACCTTGTTTACACTCCCAAAGCCCCTATTTGAGGTCAATCTTCATCAAACATTCTCAGATCGATCCCCTTGACAAATGCTAGCTCAAGTTTGTATATGGGCCATGTTGGTTCAATAAGTAGGTCACTAGGTCAATTAATAGAAAAACCTTGTTAACACTCCTGAGGCACTAATTTGAGTTCAATCTTCATCAAACATTCTCAGATTGATCCCCTTGACAAATGCTAGCTCAAGTTCGTATATGTGCCATGTTGGGTCAATAAGTAGGTCACTAGGTCAATTAATAGAAAAACTTTGTTAACACTCCTGAGGCCCCAATTTAAGTGCAATCTTCATCAAACATGGTCAGAATGATCCTCTTGACAAAAGCTAGCCAAAGTTCATATATGTGCCATGTAGGGTCAATAAATCGGCCACTAGTTCAATTAATAGAAAAAAATTGTTTACACTCCTGAGGCCCTAATTTGAGTGCAGTCTGTAATCTGTATCAAACATTGTAAAATTGAACCTCTTGACAAAAGTTAGCACAAGTTCGTATATCGGCCATGTTGGATCAATAAGTAGGTCACTAGGTCAATTAATAGAAAAACCTTGTTAACATTCCTGAGGCACTAATTTGAGTTCAATCTTCATCAAACATTCTCAGATTGATCCCCTTGACAAATGCTAGCTCAAGTTCGTATATGGGCCATGTTTGGTCAATAAGTAGGTCACTAGGTCAATTAATAGAAAACATTTGTTAACACTCCTGAGGCCCCAATTTAAGTGCAATCTTCATCAAACATGGTCAGAATGATCCTCTTGGCAAAAGCTAGCCAAAGTTCATATATGTGCCATGTAGGGTCAATAAATCGGTCACTAGTTCAATTAATAGAAAAAAATTGTTTACACTCCTGAGGCCCTAATTTGAGTGCAGTCTGTATCAAACATTGTAAAATTGAACCTCTTGACAAAAGGTAGCGCAAGTTCGTATATCGGCCATGTTGGATCAATAAGTAGGTTACTAGGTCAATTAATAGAAAAACATTGTTTACACTTCTGAGGCCCTAATTTGAGTTCAATCTTCATTAATCATTGTCAGATGGATCCCCTTGACAAAAGTTACTGCAAGTTCGTATATTGGCCATGTTGGATCAATAAGTAGGTCACTAGGTCAATTAAGAGAAAAATCTTGTTAACACTCCCAAAGCCCCTATTTGAGATCAATCTTTATCAAACATTTTCAGATTGATCCCCTTGACAAAAGCTAGCTCAAGTTTATATGTGGACCATGTTGGGTCAATAAGTAGGTCACTAGTTCAATTAATAGAAAAATCCTTGTCTACACTCCTGAGGCCCTAATTTGAGTGCAGTCTGCATCAAACATTGTAAAATTGATCCTCTTGACAAAAGTTAGTGCAAGTTTGTATATGGGTCATTTTGGGTCAATAAGTAGGTCACTAGGTAAATTAATAGAAAAACCTTGTTTACACTCCTGGGGCCCTCATTTGAGTTCAATCTTCATCAAACATTGTCAGATGAATCCTCTTGACAAAAGTTAGCGCAAGTTCGTATAGGGGCCATGTTGGGTCAATAAATAAGTCACTAGGTCAATTAATAGAAAAACCTTGTTTACGCTCCTGAGGCCCTAATTTGAGTTCAATCTTCATCAAACATTGTCAGATGAATCCTCTTGACAAAAGTTAGCGCAAGTTCGAATAGGGGCCATGTTGGGTCAATAAATAAGTCACTAGGTCAATTAATAGAAAAACCTTGTTTATGCTCCTGAGGCCCTAATTTGAGTTCATTCTTCATCAAACATTGTCAGATGAATCCTCTTGACAAAAGTTAGCGCAATTTCGAATAGGGGCCATGTTGGGTCAAAAAGTAGGTCACTAGGTCAATTAATAGAAAAACCTTGTTTACACTACCAAAGCCCCTATTTGAGGTCAATCTTTATCAAACATTGTTGGATTAATCCTCTTGAACAAAGCTAGCTCAAGAACATATATGGGCAATGTTGGGTCAATGAGTAGTTCACTAGTTCAATTAATAGAAAAACCTTGTTTACACTCCCAAAGCCCCTATTTGAGGTCAATCTTCATCAAACATTCTCAGATCGATCCCCTTGACAAATGCTAGCTCAAGTTTGTATATGGGCCATGTTGGTTCAATAAGTAGGTCACTAGGTCAATTAATAGAAAAACCTTGTTAACACTCCTGAGGCACTAATTTGAGTTCAATCTTCATCAAACATTCTCAGATTGATCCCCTTGACAAATGCTAGCTCAAGTTCGTATATGTGCCATGTTGGGTCAATAAGTAGGTCACTAGGTCAATTAATAGAAAAACATTGTTAACACTCCTGAGGCCCCAATTTAAGTGCAATCTTCATCAAACATGGTCAGAATGATCCTCTTGACAAAAGCTAGCCAAAGTTCATATATGTGCCATGTAGGGTCAATAAATCGGTCACTAGTTCAATTAATAGAAAAAAGTTGTTTACACTCCTGAGGCCCTAATTTGAGTGCAGTCTGTATCAAACATTGTAAAATTGAACCTCTTGACAAAAGGTAGCGCAAGTTCGTATATCGGCCATGTTGGATCAATAAGTAGGTTACTAGGTCAATTAATAGAAAAACATTGTTAACACTTCTGAGGCCCTAATTTGAGTTCAATCTTCATTAATCATTGTCAGATGGATCCCCTTGACAAAAGTTACTGCAAGTTCGTATATTGGCCATGTTGGATCAATAAGTAGGTCACTAGGTCAATTAAGAGAAAAATCTTGTTAACACTCCCAAAGCCCCTATTTGAGATCAATCTTCATCAAACATTTTCAGATTGATCCCCTTGACAAAAGCTAGCTCAAGTTTATATGTGGACCATGTTGGGTCAATAAGTAGGTCACTAGTTCAATTAATAGAAAAATCCTTGTCTACACTCCTGAGGCCCTAATTTGAGTGCAGTCTGCATCAAACATTGTAAAATTGATCCTCTTGACAAAAGTTAGTGCAAGTTTGTATATGGGTCATTTTGGGTCAATAAGTAGGTCACTAGGTAAATTAATAGAAAAACCTTGTTTACACTCCTGGGGCCCTCATTTGAGTTCAATCTTCATCAAACATTGTCAGATGAATCCTCTTGACAAAAGTTAGCGCAAGTTCGTATAGGGGCCATGTTGGGTCAATAAATAAGTCACTAGGTCAATTAATAGAAAAACCTTGTTTACGCTCCTGAGGCCCTAATTTGAGTTCAATCTTCATCAAACATTGTCAGATGAATCCTCTTGACAAAAGTTAGCGCAAGTTCGAATAGGGGCCATGTTGGGTCAATAAATAAGTCACTAGGTCAATTAATAGAAAAACCTTGTTTATGCTCCTGAGGCCCTAATTTGAGTTCATTCTTCATCAAACATTGTCAGATGAATCCTCTTGACAAAAGTTAGCGCAATTTCGAATAGGGGCCATGTTGGGTCAAAAAGTAGGTCACTAGGTCAATTAATAGAAAAAACCTTGTTTACACTACCAAAGCCCCTATTTGAGGTCAATCTTTATCAAACATTGTTGGATTAATCCTCTTGAACAAAGCTAGCTCAAGAACATATATGGGCAATGTTGCGTCAATGAGTAGTTCACTAGTTCAATTAATAGAAAAACCTTGTTTACACTCCCAAAGCCCCTATTTGAGGTCAATCTTCATCAAACATTCTCAGATCGATCCCCTTGACAAATGCTAGCTCAAGTTTGTATATGGGCCATGTTGGTTCAATAAGTAGGTCACTAGGTCAATTAATAGAAAACCTTGTTAACACTCCTGAGGCACTAATTTGAGTTCAATCTTCATCAAACATTCTCAGATTGATCCCCTTGACAAATGCTAGCTCAAGTTCGTATATGTGCCATGTTGGGTCAATAAGTAGGTCACTAGGTCAATTAATAGAAAAACTTTGTTAACACTCCTGAGGCCCCAATTTAAGTGCAATCTTCATCAAACATGGTCAGAATGATCCTCTTGACAAAAGCTAGCCAAAGTTCATATATGTGCCATGTAGGGTCAATAAATCGGCCACTAGTTCAATTAATAGAAAAAAATTGTTTACACTCCTGAGGCCCTAATTTGAGTGCAGTCTGTAATCTGTATCAAACATTGTAAAATTGAACCTCTTGACAAAAGTTAGCACAAGTTCGTATATCGGCCATGTTGGATCAATAAGTAGGTTACTAGGTCAATTAATAGAAAAACATTGTTTACACTTCTGAGGCCCTAATTTGAGTTCAATCTTCATTAATCATTGTCAGATGGATCCCCTTGACAAAAATTACTGCAAGTTCGTATATTGGCCATGTTGGATCAATAAGTAGGTCACTAGGTCAGTTAAGAGAAAAATCTTGTTAACACTCCCAAAGCCCCTATTTGAGATCAATCTTCATCAAACATTTTTAGATTGATCCCCTTGACAAAAGCTAGCTCAAGTTTATATGTGGACCATGTTGGGTCAATAAGTAGGTCACTAGTTCAATTAATAAAAAAATCCTTGTCTAAACTCCTGAGGCCCTAATTTGAGTGCAGTCTGCATCAAACATTGTAAAATTGATCCTCTTGACAAAAGTTGGTGCAATTTTGTATATGGGTCATTTTGGGTCAATAAGTGTCACTAGGTAAATTAATAGAAAAACCTTGTTTACACTCCTGAGGCCCTAATTTGAGTTCAATCTTCATCAAACATTGTAAGATGAATCCTCTTGACAAAAGTTAGCGCAAGTTCGTATAGGGGCCATGTTGGGTCAAAAAGTAGGTCACTAGGTCAATTAATAGAAAAACCTTGTTTACACTCCCAAAGCCCCTATTTGAGGTCAATCTTTATCAAACATTGTCAGATCGATCCCCTTGACAAATGCTAGCTCAAGTTTGTATATGGGCCATGTTGGTTCAATAAGTAGGTCACTAGGTCAATTAATAGAAAAACCTTGTTAACACTCCTGAGGCACTAATTTGAGTTCAATCTTCATCAAACATTCTCAGATTGATCCCCTTGACAAATGCTAGCTCAAGTTCGTATATGTGCCATGTTGGGTCAATAAGTAGGTCACTAGGTCAATTAATAGAAAAACTTTGTTAACACTCCTGAGGCCCCAATTTAAGTGCAATCTTCATCAAACATGGTCAGAATGATCCTCTTGACAAAAGCTAGCCAAAGTTCATATATGTGCCATGTAGGGTCAATAAATCGGCCACTAGTTCAATTAATAGAAAAAAATTGTTTACACTCCTGAGGCCCTAATTTGAGTGCAGTCTGTATCAAACATTGTAAAATTGAACCTCTTGACAAAAGTTAGCACAAGTTCGTATATCGGCCATGTTGGATCAATAAGTAGGTTACTAGGTCAATTAATAGAAAAACATTGTTTACACTTCTGAGGCCCTAATTTGAGTTCAATCTTCATTAATCATTGTCAGATGGATCCCCTTGACAAAAGTTACTGCAAGTTCGTATATTGGCCATGTTGGATCAATAAGTAGGTCACTAGGTCAATTAAGAGAAAAATCTTGTTAACACTCCCAAAGCCCCTATTTGAGATCAATCTTCATCAAACATTTTCAGATTGATCCCCTTGACAAAAGCTAGCTCAAGTTTATATGTGGACCATGTTGGGTCAATAAGTAGGTCACTAGTTCAATTAATAAAAAAATCCTTGTCTAAACTCCTGAGGCCCTAATTTGAGTGCAGTCTGCATCAAACATTGTAAAATTGATCCTCTTGACAAAAGTTGGTGCAAGTTTGTATATGGGTCATTTTGGGTCAATAAGTGTCACTAGGTAAATTAATAGAAAAACCTTGTTTACACTCCTGAGGCCCTAATTTGAGTTCAATCTTCATCAAACATTGAAAGATGAATCCTCTTGACAAAAGTTAGCGCAAGTTCGTATAGGGGCCATGTTGGGTCAATAAATAAGTCACTAGGTCAATTAATAGAAAAACCTTGTTTACGCTTCAGAGGCCCTTATTTGAGTTCATTCTTCATCAAACATTGTCAGATGAATCCTCTTGACAAAAGTTAGCGCAATTTCGTATAGGGGCCATGTTGGGTCAAAAAGTAGGTCACTAGGTCAATTAATAGAAAAACTTTGTTTACACTCTGAAAGCCCCTATTTGAGGTCAATCTTTATCAAACATTGTTGGATTAATCCTCTTGAACAAAGCTAGCTCAAGAACATATATGGGCCATGTTGGTTCAATAAGTAGGTCACTAGGTCAATTAATAAAAAAACCTTGTTAACACTCCTGATTCACTAATTTGAGATCAATCTTCATCAAACATTCGCAGATTGATCCCCTTGACAAATGCTAGCTCAAGTTCGTATATGGGCCATGTTGGGTTAATAAGTAGGTCACTAGGTCAATTAATAGAAAAACTTTGTTAACACTCCTGAGGCCCCAATTTAAGTGCAATCTTCATCAAACATGGTCAGAATGATCCTCTCGACAAAAGCTAGCCAAAGTTCATATATGTGCCATGTAGGGTCAATAAATCGGTCACTACTTCAATTAATAGAAAAAAATTGTTTACACTCCTGAGGCCCTAATTTGAGTGCAGTCTGTATCAAACATTGTAAAATTGAACCTCTTGACAAAAGTTAGCGCAAGTTCGTATATTGGCCATGTTGGATCAATAAGTAGGTCACTAGGTCAATTAATAGAAAAACATTGTTTACACTTCTGAGGCCCTTATTTGAGTTCAATCTTCATTAAACATTGTCAGATTGATCCCCTTGACAAAAGTTACTGCAAGTTCGTATATTGGCCATGTTGGATCAATAAGTAGGTCACTAGGTCAATTAAGAGAAAAATCTTGTTAACACTCCCAAAGCCCCTATTTGAGATCAATCTTCATCAAACATTTTCAGATTGATCCCCTTGACAAAAGCTAGCTCAAGTTTATATGTGGACCATGTTGGGTCAATAAGTAGGTCACTAGTTCAATTAATAAAAAAATCCTTGTCTAAACTCCTGAGGCCCTAATTTGAGTGCAGTCTGCATCAAACATTGTAAAATTGATCCTCTTGACAAAAGTTGGTGCAAGTTTGTATATGGGTCATTTTGGGTCAATAAGTGTCACTAGGTAAATTAATAGAAAAACCTTGTTTACACTCCTGAGGCCCTAATTTGAGTTCAATCTTCATCAAACATTGTAAGATGAATCCTCTTGACAAAAGTTAGCGCAAGTTCGTATAGGGGCCATGTTGGGTCAAAAAGTAGGTCACTAGGTAAATTAATAGAAAAACCTTTTTTACACTCCCAAAGCCCCTATTTGAGGTCAATCTTTATCAAACATTGTCAGATCGATCCCCTTGACAAATGCTAGCTCAAGTTTGTATATGGGCCATGTTGGTTCAATAAGTAGGTCACTAGGTCAATTAATAGAAAAACCTTGTTAACACTCCTGAGGCACTAATTTGAGTTCAATCTTCATCAAACATTCTCAGATTGATCCCCTTGACAAATGCTAGCTCAAGTTCGTATATGTGCCATGTTGGGTCAATAAGTAGGTCACTAGGTCAATTAATAGAAAAACTTTGTTAACACTCCTGAGGCCCCAATTTAAGTGCAATCTTCATCAAACATGGTCAGAATGATCCTCTTGACAAAAGCTAGCCAAAGTTCATATATGTGCCATGTAGGGTCAATAAATCGGCCACTAGTTCAATTAATAGAAAAAAAATTGTTTACACTCCTGAGGCCCTAATTTGAGTGCAGTCTGTATCAAACATTGTAAAATTGAACCTCTTGACAAAAGTTAGCACAAGTTCGTATATCGGCCATGTTGGATCAATAAGTAGGTTACTAGGTCAATTAATAGAAAAACATTGTTTACACTTCTGAGGCCCTAATTTGAGTTCAATCTTCATTAAACATTGTCAGATTGATCCCCTTGACAAAAGTTACTGCAAGTTCGTATATTGGCCATGTTGGATCAATAAGTAGGTCACTAGGTCAATTAAGCGAAAAATCTTGTTAACACTCCCAAAGCCCCTATTTGAGATCAATCTTCATCAAACATTTTCAGATTGATCCCCTTGACAAAAGCTAGCTCAAGTTTATATGTGGACCATGTTGGGTCAATAAGTAGGTCACTAGTTCAATTAATAAAAGAATCCTTGTCTACACTCCTGAGGCCTTAATTTGAGTGCAGTCTGCATCAAACATTGTAAAATTGATCCTCTTGATAAAAGTAAGTGCAAGTTTGTATATGGGTCATTTTGGGTCAATAAGTAGGTCACTAGGTAAATTAATAGAAAAACCTTGTTTACACTCCTGAGGCCCTAATTTGAGTTTAATCTTCATCAAACATTTTCAGATGAATCCTCTTGACAAAAGTTATCGCAAGTTCGTATATGATTCATGTTGGGTCAAAAAGTAGATCACTAGGTCAATTAATAGAAAAACCTTGTTAACACTCCTGAGGACCCAATTTAAGTTCAATCTTAATCAAACATTGTTGGATTAATCCTCTTGAACAAAGCTAGCTCAAGAACATATATGGGCCATGTTGGGTCAATAAGTAGGTCACTAGTTCAATTAATAGCAAATCGTTTTTACACTCCCGAGGCCCCAATTTAAGTGCAATCTTAATCAAACATTGTCAGATTAATCCTCTTGACCGAAGCTAGCACAAGTTCGTATATGGGCCATGTTGGATCAATAAGTAGTTCACTATGTCAGTTAATAGAAAAACCTTATTAACACTCCTTAGGCCCCAATTTATGTACAATCTTCATTAAACATTATCAGAATAAGCCGCTTTAGAAAAGCAAGCTCAAGTTCATATATTGGCCATGTTGGGTCAATAAGTAGGTCACTAGGTCAATTGATAGAAAAACCTTGTTTACACTCCTGAGGCCCTAATTTGAGTGTAATTTTCATCAAACATTGTCAGATTGATCCTCTTGACCAAAGCTAGCTCAAGTTTGTGTATGGGCTATGTTGTGTCAATAAGTAGGTCACTAGGTCAATTAATAGAAAAACATTGTTTACACTCCCAAAGCCCCTATTTGAGGTCAATCTTCATCAAACATTGTCAGATCGATCCCCTTGACAAATGCTAGCTCAAGTTTGTATATGGGCCATGTTGGTTCAATAAGTAGGTGACTAGGTCAATTAATAGAAAAACCTTGTTAACACTCCTGAGGCACTAATTTGAGTTCAATCTTCATCAAACATTCTCAGATTGATCCCCTTGACAAATGCTAGCTCAAGTTCGTATATGTGCCATGTTGGGTCAATAAGTAGGTCACTAGGTCAATTAATAGAAAAACTTTGTTAACACTCCTGAGGCCCCAATTTAAGTGCAATCTTCATCAAACATGGTCAGAATGATCCTCTTGACAAAAGCTAGCCAAAGTTCATATATGTGCCATGTAGGGTCAATAAATCGGCCACTAGTTCAATTAATAGAAAAAAAATTGTTTACACTCCTGAGGCCCTAATTTGAGTGCAGTCTGTATCAAACATTGTAAAATTGAACCTCTTGACAAAAGTTAGCACAAGTTCGTATATCGGCCATGTTGGATCAATAAGTAGGTTACTAGGTCAATTAATAGAAAAACATTGTTTACACTTCTGAGGCCCTAATTTGAGTTCAATCTTCATTAATCATTGTCAGATGGATCCCCTTGACAAAAATTACTGCAAGTTCGTATATTGGCCATGTTGGATCAATAAGTAGGTCACTAGGTCAATTAAGAGAAAAATCTTGTTAACACTCCCAAAGCCCCTATTTGAGATCAATCTTCATCAAACATTTTCAGATTGATCCCCTTGACAAAAGCTAGCTCAAGTTTATATGTGGACCATGTTGGGTCAATAAGTAGGTCACTAGTTCAATTAATAAAAAAATCCTTGTCTAAACTCCTGAGGCCCTAATTTGAGTGCAGTCTGCATCAAACATTGTAAAATTGATCCTCTTGACAAAAGTTGGTGCAATTTTGTATATGGGTCATTTTGGGTCAATAAGTGTCACTAGGTAAATTAATAGAAAAACCTTGTTTACACTCCTGAGGCCCTAATTTGAGTTCAATCTTCATCAAACATTGTAAGATGAATCCTCTTGACAAAAGTTAGCGCAAGTTCGTATAGGGGCCATGTTGGGTCAAAAAGTAGGTCACTAGGTCAATTAATAGAAAAACCTTGTTTACACTCCCAAAGCCCCTATTTGAGGTCAATCTTTATCAAACATTGTCAGATCGATCCCCTTGACAAATGCTAGCTCAAGTTTGTATATGGGCCATGTTGGTTCAATAAGTAGGTCACTAGGTCAATTAATAGAAAAACCTTGTTAACACTCCTGAGGCACTAATTTGAGTTCAATCTTCATCAAACATTCTCAGATTGATCCCCTTGACAAATGCTAGCTCAAGTTCGTATATGTGCCATGTTGGGTCAATAAGTAGGTCACTAGGTCAATTAATAGAAAAACTTTGTTAACACTCCTGAGGCCCCAATTTAAGTGCAATCTTCATCAAACATGGTCAGAATGATCCTCTTGACAAAAGCTAGCCAAAGTTCATATATGTGCCATGTAGGGTCAATAAATCGGCCACTAGTTCAATTAATAGAAAAAAATTGTTTACACTCCTGAGGCCCTAATTTGAGTGCAGTCTGTATCAAACATTGTAAAATTGAACCTCTTGACAAAAGTTAGCACAAGTTCGTATATCGGCCATGTTGGATCAATAAGTAGGTTACTAGGTCAATTAATAGAAAAACATTGTTTACACTTCTGAGGCCCTAATTTGAGTTCAATCTTCATTAATCATTGTCAGATGGATCCCCTTGACAAAAGTTACTGCAAGTTCGTATATTGGCCATGTTGGATCAATAAGTAGGTCACTAGGTCAATTAAGAGAAAAATCTTGTTAACACTCCCAAAGCCCCTATTTGAGATCAATCTTCATCAAACATTTTCAGATTGATCCCCTTGACAAAAGCTAGCTCAAGTTTATATGTGGACCATGTTGGGTCAATAAGTAGGTCACTAGTTCAATTAATAAAAAAATCCTTGTCTAAACTCCTGAGGCCCTAATTTGAGTGCAGTCTGCATCAAACATTGTAAAATTGATCCTCTTGACAAAAGTTGGTGCAAGTTTGTATATGGGTCATTTTGGGTCAATAAGTGTCACTAGGTAAATTAATAGAAAAACCTTGTTTACACTCCTGAGGCCCTAATTTGAGTTCAATCTTCATCAAACATTGAAAGATGAATCCTCTTGACAAAAGTTAGCGCAAGTTCGTATAGGGGCCATGTTGGGTCAATAAATAAGTCACTAGGTCAATTAATAGAAAAACCTTGTTTACGCTTCAGAGGCCCTTATTTGAGTTCATTCTTCATCAAACATTGTCAGATGAATCCTCTTGACAAAAGTTAGCGCAATTTCGTATAGGGGCCATGTTGGGTCAAAAAGTAGGTCACTAGGTCAATTAATAGAAAAACTTTGTTTACACTCTGAAAGCCCCTATTTGAGGTCAATCTTTATCAAACATTGTTGGATTAATCCTCTTGAACAAAGCTAGCTCAAGAACATATATGGGCCATGTTGGTTCAATAAGTAGGTCACTAGGTCAATTAATAGAAAAACCTTGTTAACACTCCTGATTCACTAATTTGAGATCAATCTTCATCAAACATTCGCAGATTGATCCCCTTGACAAATGCTAGCTCAAGTTCGTATATGGGCCATGTTGGGTTAATAAGTAGGTCACTAGGTCAATTAATAGAAAAACTTTGTTAACACTCCTGAGGCCCCAATTTAAGTGCAATCTTCATCAAACATGGTCAGAATGATCCTCTCGACAAAAGCTAGCCAAAGTTCATATATGTGCCATGTAGGGTCAATAAATCGGTCACTACTTCAATTAATAGAAAAAAATTGTTTACACTCCTGAGGCCCTAATTTGAGTGCAGTCTGTATCAAACATTGTAAAATTGAACCTCTTGACAAAAGTTAGCGCAAGTTCGTATATTGGCCATGTTGGATCAATAAGTAGGTCACTAGGTCAATTAATAGAAAAACATTGTTTACACTTCTGAGGCCCTTATTTGAGTTCAATCTTCATTAAACATTGTCAGATTGATCCCCTTGACAAAAGTTACTGCAAGTTCGTATATTGGCCATGTTGGATCAATAAGTAGGTCACTAGGTCAATTAAGAGAAAAATCTTGTTAACACTCCCAAAGCCCCTATTTGAGATCAATCTTCATCAAACATTTTCAGATTGATCCCCTTGACAAAAGCTAGCTCAAGTTTATATGTGGACCATGTTGGGTCAATAAGTAGGTCACTAGTTCAATTAATAAAAGAATCCTTGTCTACACTCCTGAGGCCTTAATTTGAGTGCAGTCTGCATCAAACATTGTAAAATTGATCCTCTTGATAAAAGTAAGTGCAAGTTTGTATATGGGTCATTTTGGGTCAATAAGTAGGTCACTAGGTAAATTAATAGAAAAACCTTGTTTACACTCCTGAGGCCCTAATTTGAGTTTAATCTTCATCAAACATTTTCAGATGAATCCTCTTGACAAAAGTTATCGCAAGTTCGTATATGATTCATGTTGGGTCAAAAAGTAGATCACTAGGTCAATTAATAGAAAAACCTTGTTAACACTCCTGAGGACCCAATTTAAGTTCAATCTTAATCAAACATTGTTGGATTAATCCTCTTGAACAAAGCTAGCTCAAGAACATATATGGGCCATGTTGGGTCAATAAGTAGGTCACTAGTTCAATTAATAGCAAATCGTTTTTACACTCCCGAGGCCCCAATTTAAGTGCAATCTTAATCAAACATTGTCAGATTAATCCTCTTGACCGAAGCTAGCACAAGTTCGTATATGGGCCATGTTGGATCAATAAGTAGTTCACTATGTCAGTTAATAGAAAAACCTTATTAACACTCCTTAGGCCCCAATTTATGTACAATCTTCATTAAACATTATCAGAATAAGCCGCTTTAGAAAAGCAAGCTCAAGTTCATATATTGGCCATGTTGGGTCAATAAGTAGGTCACTAGGTCAATTGATAGAAAAACCTTGTTTACACTCCTGAGGCCCTAATTTGAGTGTAATTTTCATCAAACATTGTCAGATTGATCCTCTTGACCAAAGCTAGCTCAAGTTTGTGTATGGGCTATGTTGTGTCAACATGGCCCATATCATTCTGATCAAGTTTGATGAAGATTGGACTAAAATTGTGGCGTCAGGAATATGTTAACAAGGAATTTGACCTAGTGACCTACTTATTGATCCAACATGGCCCATATATGTACTTTGGCTAGCTTTGTTCAAGAGGATCATTCTGACAATCTTTGATGAAGATTGCACTTAAATTGCGGCCTTAGGAGTGTTAACAAGGTTTTTCTATTAATTGACCTAGTGACCTACTTATTGATCCAACATGGCCCATATACGAACTTATGCTAGCTTTTGTCAAGACAATTATTCTGACAATATTTGATGAAGATTGCAATTAAATTGGGGTCTCAGGAGTGTTAACAAGGTTTTTCTATTTATTGACCTGGTGACATACTTGATGAATCTTGTTGATATGTACCGGTAATGAAATTTTTCAGATTATTTATTTATTTTTTTAATTTAAAAGAAATGATAGACAGTGGTCTTGAGAGTAAACAGGAAGCAACACAGTGTTATACAGTCTATTTAGATCTTTGTGAAGGTAAATATCAATGATTTAAGATGGATGTAATGTTAAAGTTGATCTGGCCAGTCATGATTATTTTTTTGCCCAAGACTCAGCATCAAGTAATGGAAGTCACGGAGTCCTTCGAAGGAGACCTTAAAAACTGATGCTCTTGTGAATCTTTTTTCACCTAGGATTGAATCCCACTTCGAAAGGACCTAGTGTGAGAAAGTTTGTCAGTTTGTTTGGCGGAGGACAGTGGTTTTCTACAGGGGCTTTGGTTTTCCCCACCATTGCCAAACCAAAAGTTTCAATATAAGTGAAAGAAATTAGACTTTGGAATAAAACACCATTAATTCGAACCAGTCCAATCCATACAGCTGCTATACAGAAAATAAAACAAATCTCTAATGCCAAGTTTATTGTGGACTAATTGATATTTGTGCATTAAAATAGTGTGGTTATTGTAATTTTAAAAATCAGTTTTGAGAAATTTTAATATTATTTTGTGTATGAAAATAAACATATTCATATCATTGGGAGCCATAGAAATTAAAAATAAATCTTTGATATTAAATTTTGTTGAATTCACTTAGCTTCAAATTAAATTTTGGAAATTAATCTGCCACTTAACTTTTGTGATTTTACAGTAACTTTACATCCCATTCATCAAGTACATGCGTACTAGCATACTTTCAGATAAAAATTGAACATGCTTCTTTTTTTAATATGTCATATTTATTTTCTCGATTTCAGTGAGAGGATGGTGGAATGTCCAGATTCATTACTGTAAGAAACTGGAAATGGCTTTTATCTCTGGTCATCCTACTCGCCATGAACCCCGAGAAATAGTTCTGCCATTACAGAGTTGTCAGACGGTTTCCCTGGAAATGATACAGACTTATCAACAAAACATTAAAATTGATGATTGTAACACAAACAGGTTAGCTTAAATGGTGTTCTTCTGTTGGCTTCGCTATGTGTGTGTGTTCTGTTGTAGTCGCTATGTGTGTGTTCTGTTGCCGTCGCTATGTGTGTGTGTGCTGTTGGCATCACTATGTGTGTCTGTTCTTTTGGCATCACTATGTGTGTGTGTTCTGTTGGTGTCGCTATGTGTGTGTTCTGTTGGCGTTACTATGTTTGTGTGTTCTGTTGGAGTCGCTATGTGTGTGTTCTGTTGGCGTCACTATGTGTGTGTTCTGTTGGCGTCACTATGTGTGTGTGTTCTGTTGGCATCGCTATGTGTGTGTTCTGTTGCCATCGCTATGTGTGTGTGTTCTGTTGGCATCACTGTGTGTGTGTCTTCTGTTGGCACCACTATGTGTGTGTGTTCTGTTGGCATTGCTATGTGTGTGTGTTCTGTTGTCATCACTATGTTTGTGTGTTCTGTTGGCATCACTATGTGTGTGTGTTCTGTTGGCGTTGCTGTGTGTGTGTGTGTTCTGTTGGCGTTGCTGTGTGTGTGTGTTCTGTTGGCGTTACTATGTGTTTGTGTTCTGTTGGCGTTGCTATGTGTGTGTGTGTGTTCTGTTGGCGTTGCTATGTGTGTGTTCTGTTAGCGTCACTATGTGTGTGTGTTCTGTTGGCATCTCTATGTGTGTGTATTCTGTTAGCGTCACTATGTGTGTGTGTGTGTGTGTGTTCTGTTGGCGTTGCTATGTTTGTGTGTTCTGTTGGAGTCGCTATGTTTGTGTGTTCTGTTGGCATCGCTATGCGTGTGCTCTGTTGGCGTCGCTATGTGTGTGTGTTCTGTTGGCATCACTGTGTGTGTGTCTTCTGTTGGCACCACTATGTGTGTGTTCTGTTGGCATTGCTATGTTGTGTGTTCTGTTGGCATCACTATGTGTGTGTGTGCTGTTGGCATCACCATGTGTGTGTGTTCTTTTGGCATCACTATGTGTGTGTGTTCTGTTGGTGTCGCTATGTGTGTGTTCTGTTGGCGTTACTATGTTTGTGTGTTCTGTTGGAGTCGCTATGTGTGTGTTCTGTTGGCGTCACTATGTGTGTGTTCTGTTGGCGTCACTATGTGTGTGTGTTCTGTTGGCATCGCTATGTGTGTGTTCTGTTGCCATCGCTATGTGTGTGTGTTCTGTTGGCATCACTGTGTGTGTGTCGTCTGTTGGCACCACTATGTGTGTGTGTTCTGTTGGCATTGCTATGTGTGTGTGTTCTGTTGTCATCACTATGTTTGTGTGTTCTGTTGGCATCACTATGTGTGTGTGTTCTGTTGGTGTTGCTATGTGTGTGTGTGTTCTGTTGGCGTTACTATGTGTTTGTGTTCTGTTGGCGTTGCTATCTGTGTGTGTGTGTTCTGTTGGCGTTGCTATGTGTGTGTGTTCTGTTAGCGTCACTATGTGTGTGTGTTCTGTTGGCATCTCTATGTGTGTGTATTCTGTTAGCGTCACTATGTGTGTGTGTGTGTGTGTGTTCTGTTGGCGTTGCTGTGTTTGTGTGTTCTGTTGGAGTCGCTATGTTTGTGTGTTCTGTTGGCATCGCTATGTGTGTGCTCTGTTGGCGTCGCTATATGTGTGTTCTGTTGGAGTCGCTATGTGTGTGTGTTCTGTTGGCATCTCTATGTGTGTGTATTCTGTTAGCGTCACTATGTGTGTGTGTGTGTGTGTTCTGTTGGCGTTGCTATGTTTGTGTGTTCTGTTGGAGTCGCTATGTTTGTGTGTTCTGTTGGCATCGCTATGTGTGTGCTCTGTTGGCGTCGCTATATGTGTGTTCTGTTGGAGTCGCTATGTGTGTGTGTTCTGTTGGCGTCACTATTTGTGTGTGTTCTGTTTGCATCACTATTTGTGTGTGTTCTGTTGGCGTCACTGTTTGTGTGTGTTCTGTTGGCATCGCTATGTGTGTGTGTTCTGTTGGTGTCAATTTGTGTGTGTGTTCTGTTTGCATTGCTATGTGTGTGTGTTCTGTTGGTGTCACTATGTGTGTGTGTGTGTTCTGTTGGCGTCGCTATGTGTGTGTGTTCTATTGGCATCGCTATGTGTGTGCGACAGTGAATTAGACAAACTGAATAAACTGAGTATATTTCACTTACCTCAGTCTAAGACTTGTTGGCCAAGTGGATTAGATCCGATGCTGACATAAAATTCTACCTCCCACTGCCCAAGGTTTAAATCCTTCCCAGTCAGATTCTAGTGTGAGAACATAAATTTGTAAGTTAACTTGCCAAAAGACGATGGTTTTTACCTCTGGTTTTCTTCACCATCTAAGAACATACTCCCTCAATAGTGAAAGTGATTCACATTCAGCTCCATAGCTCTACTTCACCATCTAAGAACATACTCCCTCAATAGTGAAAGTGATTCACATTCAGCTCCATAGCTCTACTTCACCATCTAAGAACATACTCCCTCAATAGTGAAAGTGATTCACATTCAGCTCCATAACACTACTTCACCATTTAAGAACATACTGGCTCAATAGTGAAAGTGATTGACATTAAGCTCCATAGCTCTACTTCACCATCTAAGAACATACTGCCTCAATAGTGAAAATGATTGACATTAAGCTCCATAGCTCTACTTCACCATCGATGCCTCGGTGGCTGAGTGGTCTAAAGTGCGCTCTTACTGATCACAGTGCCTCTCACCATCTGGGTTCGAATTCCACTCGGGACAGATCCTAGTGTGAGAAGGTTTGTCAGTTTACTTGCCAAAGGTCGGTGGTTTATTCTGGGCACTCAGGTTTCCTCCGCTATCCCAGAACTGACTGCCTCGAAATAAGTGCAAACATCTTGACTGGGGAGTAAAACACCATTACTCCACTTCGTCTTCTTTACCATGATAGAACTGACTGTCTTGATTTATACCGATACATACCAGAAAGGGTAAAAAATCTTGACTAGGGTATTAGCCTCTTTGCAGCTTTTTGTGACAAAAGCAATTTTATTAAACTCTACGGATTGATCAAAGTACAATTTCATGTATGTGTGTGATGTGCTAGTGGGCATTATGGCCTGTTGTATACTAACATACACTCAAGGCGACTTTTTGTTAAGGTGCTAGCTCATTGAGTCAGTTTGCCATTAAGGTGCTAGCTCATTGAGTCAGTTTGCCACAGGCAAGCATACCACCCACCAGTCTATTATCCTGGTAATGAGTGGGCCATTCGATACTCTATATCCTCCTGATGTCTAGTGTCGACGAGAAAGCAATATATCAAATCTTTGAGTCTTTTTCATGACCTTGCCTGGGTTTGAACCCATCACCTTTCACTCTTATGGCTGATGCTCTACAACTGAACCACAAAGGAAATCTCATTAATTAATGTGACTGTTTTTCTCTATATTTCAGTATAAACCTGGCTATATGTGATACAGATTCTTCGACAGTATATTATAAAATATCACCAGGTTTAGTGCCACCAGATTCACCTGAAACTGCAGATAAGAAAAAACAAGGGAGGATACTCAAATTTAGAAATAAACGACAGAAAATAGCAGAAAGTCTAAATTCATATCTTGACAGTAAAAAAGATTAATTATAAAAAACCTGAAAGTGCCAATAAGAAAAAAACAAGGGAGGATACTCAAATTTAGAAATAAACGACAGAAAATAGCAGAAAGTTTAAATTCATATCTTGACAGTAAAAAAGACGAGATATAAAAACAACGAAAAATGTTAGAAAATAATTAATATTAAATAGTGATTTAGTATTTAAATCGAAAGTAGACATTTAAATTTATACAAATTTCCGTCATGTTTGACCTTCAGTGATGGACAAGGTTGACCTACTGCTGAATACAATTATGTATAGTTATTATATAAAATGGCTATAATGATATTGAGAGGTACTAAATGTACTTAATATTGTACAGGTCATGATGGCCAAGTGCTTGAGGCATAAGCCATCAAACTGGAGAGATCCTGTTGTTGTGGGTTTCAACCCCAGTCGACCAAAAGTAAGAGTTTTTTCCTTGTTTTTGGCTTTTACTGGTTGGCTTAACGATCATTGTCGTCATCCTCATCATCATCATCGTCGTCGTCATCATCATTATCATCATCATCATCACCCTCGTCGTCGTCGTCGTCATCAACATGTTCAAATTATCCAGGCCTTTGATTATTCCTTTTACAAAAGTGAGGTTCCGTCCATCCAGTTGAGAATTAAGTCTCCCCCTCCATGCTCGGCAATACTGTGGATTATCCACTAGGTCATCCCAGATCAGTTTTGGTTTACCATGAGGCCAATGGCCAGTGACTTTCAACTAAAATAATTGTCCTGTCTTGAATTTAAAAAATGCTGATTTGACGTAAACCAACATTCAACCAAACTCAACTTTTTCCTAAAGCAATGTCCTGTGAGAATAGAATGCGGCATAAATGTTTTACTCCCAAATCAAAATTCTGTTGCGTATATTGAGGCTGTTAGTTCAGGTATGGGGGAGGAAACCGGAGTGCCCAGAGAAAACCATTCACCATTGGCAAGCAAAATGACAAACTTTGTCACACTAGGACCTGGCTGAATGGGATTCAAACTTGTGTTCCGAGAGGAATTATGAACTTCTTGCATGCACAGGTGAGTTTCAAACCAGTGTGGTTGGAGGTACTTGCATCCGCTTTAGATCGCTCAGCTACCAAGTCCTTTGTCTTTAGGGGAGGTAAAAAGTCGGTTTAATTAATTAAAAATATATGAATAATAAATATAAACTGTATTTGATTATAAATGCTCCTACTTTCTTCGACTTTTTGCCAATGCATTTTTTGCTTTCTAAAATCTTTATTGACGGAGTTAGACAAGTTCTTAGACTACCAGAATCAACAATAAAAATCATCTAGTCATATGGACTTTGACATTTAAAGCTGTTTGCGAAAAGTTTGGTTTGAAGGTTGAATCTGAAGCTAGTCGTACTATGACCATTTTGTACCCAATTTTACTGTTTTAGCCGTTTTTATGCATGATGCTAAAAATAAAACAAATGACATAAGAAAATGATGAAAATTTTTAGTTTAATGGTTTTTAGCTCACTTAATCAGCTTTCGATTAGCAGTCATAGAAACTATCGATCCATCATGAGATCAATCAGCATTCGGGTTGATTTGACAATTAGCTTCATGTGAATTCAGACAAAATTTAACAATTATTTATACAGGGTGATGGTTATGACATATTGTCATACAATTACATGTTACTTGTGCTTCAAACATTGATGTGTTATGACATAGTGTCATACAATTACAGGTTACTTGTGCTTCAAACATTGACGTGTTATGACATAGTGTCATACAATTACATGTTACTTGTGCTTCAAACATTGACGTGTTATGACACAGTGTGATACAATTACATGTTACTTGTGCTTCAAACATTGACATGTTATGACAGTGTCATTCAATTACAGATTACTTGTGCTTCAAACGTTGACATTTTCATTTCTCATACAAGGATTGATTCTTGTCAGTGAAATTTAACTTCCTTGTCAAGAATATTTCACTTATATCGAGACATTAGCATGTATAACTTCTAGACAATACTGTGAAATCATCAATTTTCGTGGTTGCCCAATTTTCTGCGTTTTCGTGGACACTGGACACCTCGACCCACGAATTTACATGTCAACAAAATTGTTTAATAAATGATTTTAACAACTTAGTTTTTTGATGACATGATTGAGTTGAGTTGAGTAATGGTGTTTAACGTCCCAGTCAAGAATATTTCACTTATATCGAGACGTCGCCAGCTATAGGCGAAAGTGCAGAAATTTTGCCTGTGTGTTGCGCTGATGGCATTATACAGCAGGGTTCTTTATCGTGCCATGCCTGCCATGACACGGGACCTCGTTTATTTTAAGTTCTCATCCAAAAGAACCGTGACTTTCATTTCGTAATGCCGAGTGCTAGGCGAAAGAACAGTCACTACCCACTTTCAAGTCTTGGATCAGACCCGGCCGGGATTTGAACCCACGACCTTCCACTTACGGAGCGAGCACTCTACCAACTTAGCTACCGCAGTTGTTGACATGATTGAAATAAGTAGAGTAATCCGGCAACACTGAAAACAAAAGACGCTGTTTTTACAACATGCGGTTCAGTTTATAAACTACGATCATAACCACCAGTTTATCTCCACACAAGATGAAATTGTTTCTTAGAACCAAGAAAATTGATAATTTCACAGTATATAGATTATGGATGCTCGGAAATCATATGTAACTTGTATCCCAGTTACAATCTCTAGTTATCACTATTATTATTATTATTATTATGCATTAATCTTTTATTGAAGACGTGGCTTAATGGTAAAATATCCGCATAAAGAACAGAAGGTAATTGGTTCGAACCCCAATTGGATTATAGTTGAATCATTTTACAATTTTATGTATTGTTTCCTCGCCTAGGACTCGATTCGAATTTGAAATTAAAATACATGTATAAAAATTAGACCAACCGGTATTTATTTTACCTTACACCACTGCATACACCTTGATTACTGCACGTTCTAAAGCCCACAACAGTTTTCACAAACTCTGTATGAATTCCGTTTTTCCACAATCCAAGGTATGACCTCTGAAGACTTTTTACCTTTTCCTGGAGTCATTGTCAACAATCGGAACACAGCGGTGTATGAATTCCTTTTTTTCCACAAACCAAGGTATGACCTCTTAAGACTTTTTTACCGTTTGAGATTTTTTCCCCTTAATTTCTGGTCCTTGATATCAGTGAAAATCATGACTGGGATATAAAACCATTAATTTTACTCCGATTTTCTCGATTTGTCTTAAGAGTCATTATGTTTTTAGTTTTACAGTAGGGGGTATCGGTGGCCTAGTGGCCTAAAGCGCACGTTTACAGTAATATTGCCTGTCATTGCATAATTTTGAATCCGGGTTGGTGAAATTCTAGTACGAAGAATTAAGTTACTCTACCAGCTAAGAAACTACCATCTTAATATCAATGAATAATGTTGACTAACTTCAAGCTCTGTAACTCTAAACAACTTCACTCCTTGAGTCATTGTCATTTTAATGCAGGTAACTCTAAACAACTTCACTCCTTGAGTCATTGTCATTTTAATGCAGGTAACTCTAAACAACTTCACTCCTTGAGTCATTGTCATTTTAATGCAGGTAACTCTAAACAACTTCACTCCTTGAGTCATTGTCATTTTAATGCAGGTAACTCTAAACAACTTCACTCCTTGAGTCATTGTCATTTTAATGCAGGTAACTCTAAACAACTTCACTCCTTGAGTCATTGTCATTTTAATGCAGGTAACTCTAAACAACTTCACTCCTTGAGTCCATTGTCATTTTAATGCAGGTAACTCTAAACAACTTCACTCCTTGAGTCATTGTCATTTTAATGCAGGTAACTCTAAACAACTTCACTCCTTGAGTCATTGTCATTTTAATGCAGGTAACTCTAAACAACTTCACTCCTTGAGTCATTGTCATTTTAATGCAGGTAACTCTAAACAACTTCACTCCTTGAGTCATTGTCATTTTAATGCAGGTAACTCTAAACAACTTCACTCCTTGAGTCATTGTCATTTTAATGCAGGTAACTCTAAACAACTTCACTCCTTGAGTCATTGTCATTTTAATGCAGGTAACTCTAAACAACTTCACTCCTTGAGTCATTGTCATTTTAATGCAGGTAACTCTAAACAACTTCACTCCTTGAGTCATTGTCATTTTAATGCAGGTAACTCTAAACAACTTCACTCCTTGAGTCATTGTCATTTTAATGCAGGTAACTCTAAACAACTTCACTCCTTGAGTCATTGTCATTTTAATGCACGTAACTCTAAACTTAACTCCTGCAGTTATTGTCATTTTAATATTGTTGGATTTTTCATTAACAACTCTTTATTTCTTATTTTTTCTATATTTTTTAATTTTTTTGTTTTATTGTGAAATAACAATAATAATAATTTTATTAATATACATTTTTTTCATTAACATTTTAACATTTTTTATATCTCGGATATAATGAACTGTAATGTGCTACTTTTGATTTTTTTTTTTTTTTTTTTTTTTTTTTTTTCATATATTTACAAAAATTCAAAAGTAGGGCACAACAGAGTTGTCATGTGCTGATTTTGTATGCATTATTTTAATAGAAATACAAAATCAGCACATGACAGATCAAATATAGACAAACAAATAAAAATTAAGAACAACTCGTCGAATAATAATAATAATAATAATAACAACAATAATGATGATGATGATAATAACATTAATTATAATAATAATAATAATGACAAAAATAATAATAATAACAATTATAATATAAATTGTTGTTATCGTTGTGCTGTATAGTGGAAGTATATATATATATATATAACAAATACCTGCTAATGCTTATGTTTATATAATAAACAGCTAAAGTCCACAGTCTGATATAGATTTCACCATAAATTGTTCTCTGTGTAATTAACAAATACAAGATATAATAATAATTATAATAATAATTATAATAATAATAAAATGATGATGAATTATTTTTGTTCTACAAATATTTTTACTTCTACTGAAACTTGAAATAAATCACCATATTGTCTTATGAATAGGAGAAAATAAAGAGTAGCAAATAAACGGAAAAAAGAAAAATCAGAAAACACTGAATCAGTATTAAACAGCAATAATAATAATAATAATAATAATAATAATAATAATAATAAAAATTATAATTATGATAAAATGATGATAGTGATGATGAAGTTTTTAGTTCTACAAATATTTTTACTTCTACGGAAACTGGAAATAAATCACCATATTGTCTTATGAATATGAGAAAATAAAGAGTAGCAAATAAACGGAAAAAAGAAAAATCAGAAAACACTGAATCAGTATTAAACAGCAATAATAATAATAATAATAATAATAATAATGATAATAATAATAACAATTATAATGATAATAATAATAACAACAACAACAACAACAATAATAATAATAATAATAATAATAATAATAATAATAATAATAATAATAAATAATAAATAATAATAATAATAAATAATAAAATGACGATTTATTTTTGTTTCACAAACTTTATACGCCTTGGGCAATGAAACAACTAAATACAAATAATAAATAAATAATAAAAACACTACTACTACTACTACTACTACTACTACTAATATAATAATAATAATAATAATAATAATAATTGTTATCTCATTTTAACTCTCTGTTTAGGGTTTTATCATATTGTAAATATTTATTTTTCCGGAATAAGAAAAAAGAAAGACTTTTGTTGGATAAGAGTAAGAGATAAAGAATCTGTCAATGTCTCCATCAAACTGGATTCCATAAGGTCCGTGCAAACCTTGAAGTAAAACACGTAATAGATTTCCCTCTGATGATAACTGAAATACATTTCCTGATGATTCTCCAGCAATATAAACATTTCCCTCCCTGTCTGATGTTACACCACGGGGATACTTTAACTCAGAATGTGTGAATCTTTGAATTTCTTGAAGGTCACTGTATCTAACAAAGTGACAAGAGTGATTGTCGTAGTTAGTGTAAACAATCTTCTTCTCTCCTTGATTAATGATAGTTACACCTTGTATATCACCTTTTGTGTTGATTTCCTTTTCTTTGTTTCCATCTTTATCTAATATCAATAGTTTGTGATTACATCCGACATAAAGTTTGTTGTCACTACTAGTTATCCCACCACACCAGACACCTACTGATACTGTCTTATTTACTGTTAGTGTTAGAATGTTAATGTAATCAATAACTTTGTCATAACACCGTGTTACTACTACAGTAGTAGGATCCAGCATACAGACATCGTGCACATAACCTGATAACTGACCACTTTGTTTAATTAAGTCACCGTTACTATTAAATAAAGCAAGTCTCTGTCCACTATATAACGGTAATAGTATTGTGTTATCTGACAGAAAACAACCTCCATAAACCCAAGTATCAACTCCACATTTGTCTTTGATAGAAATAGAAGATACCAGTTGAGGAATGCATTCTTTTAAATTCATTCTTTCAGAAATTTGATATTTGGGATATTTTGCAGCAGACAAATTTAAACTCACTTTCTCCGTGACATCTATCTGTCCAATCGTCTTTAAATTTGTAATCAGTTTGTTAATATCGTCATCCAGCCTAAACTCGTACTCAACGCTTTTATGTTTGGTCAGTATTTGTTCTAATTCTTCTACCTCTTCTTTTTCTCTCTCTAGTATTTTCTTCATTTCTAAGAACACTTGAGTCTCACTGGAACGTGTCTTGCAGGTTTCCATTAATTTATAACAGTTCTGAATAACTTTATTTCTGTTTTCTATGTCATTTATAGAGTCAGTCAGTTCCTTTACATTCTGGTTGTGTTTTTGTGTTAACTTTTGCATAAATGACGACTGCAACTTATCAAAGCTATCTATGATATTTTGTCTTGTTTCTTGTAATTCTTTCTGAATATCACATTTTTTATCTTCCAATATCTTGATGTTCTCCCTTTTCTCCTTTATAATTTCTTGGTTTAAGACACTGGTACATTTCAAGCGTTTTAATAGGTCCGAAAGTTCCTCGGATTCTAGTATTCCATTAGCTGCTTCTTCGAGTGTTGTCACGTGATCACATTTACGATGATGAATGGCTACACATGTCGCACAGCAAGGCTGGTTATGGTCCCGGCAAAACGCCTCAACATTTTTTCCTTTGTGGTTTTCACATGACTGTACTGAATTTATCACTGGTGCATCTTCTAATTCGTCTATATTTTTTAAATCATGGTCCTTTGACATTTTAAGCCTCTTATGAACGTTCACGCACATCTCACAGAGGGCTTCATTGCAATCATGACACCAACTAACTGCCGTGGCGTCATCATTCATCGATTTACAAGGATCACACAACTTTTCTTTTACCTTCAATTTATTTTGATCCAACAATGAAACTATCAAATGATTTAACCGAAATTGTTTTGACCATTCTTGATGTGCTACCGTTGGATCGGGAGGCGTGATTTGCTCTCTACAGACAGGACAATTAAATTGGGATTTCCGGACTTTGCTTTTACTTTCGCTTTTGAAGGCGGTTATTATATACGAGTTTAGACATGTCTCACAGATATTATGAAGACATGGAAGACATTTTGGTGTTTTAAAATCCTCCAGACAAATAGGACATGTCGTTACATCAATATCTTTTGTGATTTCTGATGACGTCGCCATTATTTTCCATAAATCATGTCTCTTTGTTTGAAAATCGTCATAATTAATTTTGGAATTAATGATTGTCTGACGCGTCACAAAGTAAACTATCTAAAATGAATTGTCATTTCCCCTCAATGTTACTTACAGATCCGATGCTGTAATATTAAAGCAGATGGCTATTTTTTTTCCTTCTCGATGTGAACTAACATATATATCCACCCAGTTAAGAGATAGGTCACCTTTACCGTAGACGGCATTCTAACCGAGCGAAGCATATATAGATAGGAAACCAGTCAATTTAAATATCACGTTTGTATCTGTGGTGTGTCTGTCAAGGACATCAGTTTTTGAAAATTTAAAGAAATAATCTATACAACTATATTATATATTACTATATTAATTTTCAACTGTTTGGCTTATGCTTTTTTTTATTTATCAAACTTTTCGGTCTTAGTGCCACTGGTGACTCGGGAAGGAATTTCCGAAATGTGCACATCTGGCACATCAAAATTTAGCAGGTATTTGTGTTATGTATCTACCTCCGCTGATGTACCCGCTAAAATTTACTAACAATGTTGATACAGAAAAAAAAAATTAACTGTCTAAAGGCCCTTTGCTTATCACAAAACTTGTAACTAAAATGTTATGTTTTTAGTAAAGATAGTTGAGGCGAGTAATGGTATTTTACGCTACTTATTTCAAAGCGATTACTTCTGGAATGGTGGAGGAAACCGGAGTGCCTGAGCAGCGAATTGACAACTTTCTTACACTGGGGTCAGTCCAATGGTAGTGTGGTGGAGTAATGGTGTTTTACGCCCCTCCATATCTCCAATTATTAAAAATATTCTCTCCTTTTATTGTTTTATTGGTCTAGTTTTTATGTTCCTGTTTGCGTTGGTCGTTACCAAGTACACATTTGTTTTAGTAACAAAGAATGATTCTCAAGAGGCCGGGACATCCGCCTATAGAATTCAAAATTTTAACCTCGGTACAATAATATTCACCCTTAAAACATCAAAAAGAAAGTTTTAAAACAAAACGGGTTTGAATATTAAAAGTTTGCTAAAACATTACATTATGTGTTTAACATATATTTCGGAATACTGCATTCCGTATACTTCCATACAAATACGATAATTTTTTTGGAAATAACCGTATTTTGTATTAATACACAAATAGCGCATTCCTCTCCATTAAAGATTTTGACTACCAAAACTTTTATATATTATCATCTGTTTTGATTTTTTTTTTTTTTTTTTTTTTTTTTTTTTTGATGGAGAGAGATCCGCTGCATTAAAATTTTGGATTTAAGATAAAACACATTACCCCTTAATCGCCTCTAACAATATACATACTTGGAATTAGCTAGGATTCGATTTCATTATCATCTACGCTGGTCGTGTGGTGAGACGTAGAAAAAATAATAACCTAAAAATCCTAGGTTCGAATCTTATTTTCATTTGTGTTAATATTATTTATTGTATTTTTTCGTTTTTACACATTTTTTCTCATTTAAACGCAGTTTATATGCTTCATCAACAAATAACTCATTTGACCTGTGTTGTACTCACCTGAACATATCATTTTATCTAGCAACGTTCTGATCTATCACCAGCCCACTGGTCAATACCCATGCGTTTCCTATACAAGTTTAAGGTATACAAAGCAACATTATGAAGCATGTAAAGCACGGAACTATTATCATTGTCATGTAGGCGCTGCAATAATTCACAAGCGAAAATTTTGTATTTTGAATTTTGCTCTTCACAATCACGGGTAATAGTAGTGATTAACGACCAATGGCACATTTTCATATTAAGTTTTTTTTTTCAGTGACAACTTTGAGGTGTCTATATTACGTTATGTTTTATACTGGCACGTTTTGCATTTGGCCTCGAGACGACGTTGGGATGTAGAGGTCTCCCAAAGATCTTGTTTCTTTGCATTTTTCTTATAAGCGGATCGCTCGGCTTTTTGAAACTCATCCTTTATTTCTTTTATTGTAGCACTGCGTTTAATTCCAATATAGCCAAAAACGCCATAAAATCAATGAAGTATGTTACCTAGGTTGGCGATTAAAATAAATAATAAAAGCGAAATTCTTTCTTAGGAACATTTAAAAAAACAAAAATTATTTTTAAGGGACATTTAAACCGAAATATTCATAGCTTTGAGCGTATCACTCATTACACATTACCTGGACATCAACTGTGTAATTGACAATACCAAGAATTCTTAATGCTGATTCAGTTTCAATTTAAAATTGATTTCCCATATGTGCAACTCAATAATGGTTTGTTAAGGCAATGAGTAGATAAATTATATATATATATTTACGATCGACTTGGTAATAAAGCTTAATAGCTTGATAAACAGTAATAACGACAAATCAATCAGCAAATTCCGGTAGAACTCGTTATTTTCTGACAGATGGATAAGTTCACAATTAGTAGAGTTATATATTGGCGTGAAAGAACGACATCAATCGACAAATTTCGGTAGGACTCGTTATTTTTCGTCAGACGGATGAGTTAATAATCAGTCGAGTTATATATTGGTGTGTATGACTTACTGGTTTTAGAAAATCTTTATCAGGAAGATATAGCAGTGTCCTTAAAAAAGGATCATTTTAAAGACAGCCCATATAAGTCTCAATTTTGGAACTGCTTTCAAAAAGGATTTTTTAAAAAATTTCGCTGGATTTTTGTTATGTTCTACAATGGATGACGTAGGAATTGAACAGATAAATGATTTTAATTTTACATGGAATATTTCACAAACACATACAAATACGGATTTTGTATTAATTCACAAAATTTTTGGCATACATGGAGGGATGGTTTTACCAATACTTTGTTACTTAACATGTGTTTTCAATATTTTTGTGGTATATGTATTCGTAAGAAGAGGATTACGAAATTCCACGTCCGTTTTCCTTGTTACTGTAACGATTTCAGATTTCTTGAAGGGATTACTGGTGAGTGGTTTGAATCCGATAATTTACACTTTGTACAATGCAGAAACCCCGTTAACATATCCGATGTGTTTGATTCAATCGACATTGACTAATTTTTCAGTTGTGTTCCATTCCTATTCAATTTTAATTACCACAAGTTTAGCTATACAGAGATTTATCGTTCTTCAGTTTCCGTTCAGAGGTCCGCAGTTTTGCACCGTGAAAAATACATACAAATTGTTATTATTTTCATTCCTGACAAGCATAGCAGTCTGTCTGCCAGATACAACAATGGCATACATACAAGAAACTCAAACTTATCTCCCTTTGCACTCTGTTAATTCCTCATTCGCTCATCATTATCCAGACAACACGTGCGTTTCGTTAAATTTCAACCCAGTTATTTTTTCCCCTTTGATTCGTATTATATTAAGTATAACAATGGGAACGTTCTACTTGATTTTTTGTGTTATCATAATTATGACGACTGTATATCTGATTTTGAAAATAAACAGCAAAGGCATGAAAGGCGCCCGAACAACAACTTCACATGAAGAACGTACGAAACGGCGGACAACCATAATGGTTATATTTTTAGTAATACAATTTCTCATCTCGGAGACCCCGGTATCAATATATGCACTATGTTCTTGGATAAAAACGCAACTTTGTGTACATATGTCATATTTAATGGCAAACTTGACACCAGATCCATACTGGGTTTTGTTTCCCACATGCTATCAGATTTGTTCATTTTGTAATATATGGATTTACATTGGAATGAGTGACGAATTTAGATCAATTTTTTTGACATGTTTATCACGTAAAAATAACAGTTAGTATGTCTTTTAAGCTGCATTGATTTTTTTCAAAGATAAAAAATTAAACGGTGCTTATCTAATTAATGATGTTCCTTATGAACAATGTTACATTTTGTTCAACGATAAAAGCTCGAATAAATACAGAAATTTGGGATCTAACAATGATTAGAACATTGTTACGTCATCAAAACCCGGGTCATTTAAACACAACTTTAAAAACGGTGAAATGCAATAAATAAAACACAGAACTTCATTGAATTTATCATTTGTGACTTAGTAAGGGATACATAACACCATTTCAAATATATCTGGATATTAATCAAGGACAATTAATGCAATTCTTCATGTTTCACCTTCGATTCATTGGTTTTTCCGTACATCCGTATGCATTCTCCAAGCTACTAATTACCATCGTTAAACATTGACCAACCGATCAGAGGATTTCGTTTATTTATAGGTAAAAGATATGAAATTTTAGAAAATGAATCTCACGGATCGTGCTTAGAGGATATTTTTTTAAAAAATATATATATTTTTTTAGAAAATCAAAAAAAAAAAAAAAAAAAAAAAAAAAAAAAAAAAAAAAAAACCAGAAAATTGAAAAAACTTAATGCAGCTATAAATAAAACAAATCTCAAATTTATAGAGTGCAATGGATAAGTGCTTTGCGTCCAATCCAAATTCCTTCACGGAAAAAATAACGGTAAAATGAAAACAAAAATAAATTTTATGGAATGGAAGGGTGTAAGGGTTTTTACCCCCAATTCAGTTTTTTTCACCTTATTTAAATGTGGGATTTAGTAATGGTGTTTTACGTCCAAGTCAAAATTACTTCATTTATATCGAGGCGGACAGTTTTGAGATGGAAGAAGAAACTGAAGTGTCCAAAAAAAAACCCACTGACCTTCGTCAAGGAAACTGATTAATTCCTTTCACTAGGATCTGTCTGTGTGGGGTTCGAAACTATGCAAAAAATAAGAGAAACGCTTGTGGTCTACTATTGTCTACCATGAGACAGTTTGGGTATGTAGGTCAGCACTTTAAGAACTCAGTAAGCTGCTACTATAATAATAAAAGGTTTATTTAAATAAAACGCAGTTAAGTTTTTAAGAAAGATATTAGTAAAGAACATTTACACCGATCACATCCGTTAGCGTCTTTTTTGTATTTCGGAGGATTACCACAATTTAAAACGCAAAACATCGATGCACATGTTGGTTTCGTCGTTAACTGTAAATTCCTTTGATGTTGATGCTGAAAATTACAATTAAATATTTAAAATACAGAGTAACTATATATGCAAATGAAGCCACTTTATTAATGTTATTTAGAGTTGTTTTAATTCAGACCTCTGCTTTACAATCATTGACTCAATTACGTGGAAACTCAACTCAAATTAGGTAATAAATCAATTTCAAAATTTGGGACATGACACAATTAAAACTAAATATCTTATGCCATATTTAAATAGTTTAATGTAGGGTTGTCAAACAAAACATAACCTGATTTTTGTTTCTAAAAAAATATTGATAAGAGAAAAAGTTGAGTGTACACTCAATGGAATTCCACAGCATACCACGTGATACCTCATAGCATTTTTGCGGAACTATTATTTCTTTTGGCAATAGAGTCGCATAATGTGACCTTTTCCCTGAATAACGACATTTTTTCGTGTATATTTGACGTAAACGTTTTCCTTTCATTCCGCACAAACGTTAAGAGATATTGATCACGTGGTATGTTGGCAATTGAATTCTTGTGAAACCGGTGTCAAATCATTGTGACGTCATCGCGTCATGATGTGAACGTTCTTTGTATTTTTCCTTCATTAATTGAATGTCACCCTGAATCATTATTAGAAAGACTTAACTGGTTACCATTATATAAAAAGTGCCCTTGGTTAAGGGAAATATTGAGAATTGTCTCCCCGAGGGAACATTATCTCCCGAGCCGACTTGCCTAATGCTTGGCAAAAGAGCAGTCACTAGGAATTTTTAAGCTTGGTCATACCCGTCAGCGGTTCGAACCCAGACTCGTACATACAAAGCGACCCCTTTACCAACTGAACTACCGTAATGGTACTAGAAACAAGACTTGAAATACAAATAAATAAATAAATAAATAAATAAATAAATAAATAAATAAATAAATAAATAAATGAATAAATTGAAATAATAAAATAAACAATTAATTAATACTTACGGGCTATTCATGACGACGACGATATTGTAACAGTCGTTAAAGTAAAATTTCCAGAGTTTGTCGTTGTCGGTGTCGTTATGTTCTTTGTGACTTTATTTGTCGTTGATGCTAGCGCTGTTGATGTTAAGCCTGATGATGTTTTGTTTAAAGAAGTCGTTGTTGATTGTTTTGCGGATTGTTGATGATGTCATAGGCGTCGATACTGTTGTTTGTGTAGTCGGTGATGTTGATGGCGTTATGTTTCTAGTGGATGTTGTTGGTGGTAGTGGTGATGTAGACTATGATGTTGATGGCGTTATTTGTGTCATGGGTGTTGTTGATGGTAGTACTGGGGTAGTGGGTTTTGTCGATGGCTTGGCTAATGTAGAAGGTGTTGTGGATGGCGGTGCTGGTGAAGACGTTGTTGTTAATAGTATTGTTTGTGCAATTGGTGTTGTTAATGATTGTGCTGGTGCAGTGGGTGTTGTTGATGTTTGTGCTGCTGTAGAGGTTGTTGTGGATGGTGCTGGTGGTGTAGTTGGTGTCGTTGATGGTTGTGCTGGTGTTAAGGTTGTTTTGTTGGTGTCATGGTTGTTGTTGATGGTGGTATTGGTTAAGTGGATTTTCTTGATGGTTGTGCTGGTGTTGAGGGTTTTGACGATGGTGTTGTTGGTGCCATTGGAGTTGTTGATAGTGTTTCTGGTGTTGTTGGTTTTGTTCATGGTGGTGTTCTAGATGGCGGTGTTAATGTAGTGGGTGTTGTTGATGGTGTTGTCGGTGCAGTATTTGTTGTTGATTGTGTTGTCGGTGCAGTATTTGTTGTTGATGGTGTTGTCGGTAAAGTGGGTTTTGTTGACGGTTGTGCTGGTGCAGTTGGTTTTGTGGATGATTGTGCTGTTGTAGAGGGTGTTGTTGATAGCGGTTATAGTACCATGGTTGTTGTTGATGGTGTTTTTGACGCAATTGGTGTTTTTGATAGTGGTACTGGTGTAAAGGGTTTTGTAGATGGTGGTCTTGGTGTAGTTGGTGTTGTATATGGTTGTGTTGATGTCGAAGGTGTTGTTGACGTTTGTGTTTGTGCAGTTGTTGTTGTTGATGTTTATGCTGGTGAAGTGGATGTTGTTGATAGTTGTGTCGGTTTAGAGCGTGCTGTTGGTGCCATCGATGTTGTTGATGATGGTACTGGTTTTGTGGGTTTTGTTGATGGTGGTGTTGTAAATGGTGGTGTTGATGCAGTTGTTGTTGTGGATTATGTGCTGGTGCTCCGGGTGTTGTAGTTGGGGTGCTTTTGTAGAGGTTTTGAAGGTTTACCGGGTGTTGTTTATAATGTTCTTGGTGTCGTTTTAGGTGTTGCTGTTGTGGGCGTCATGGTTTCAGTTGCAAGAGTGGTCGGTGTTGTTGGCATCTTGGAAGATGAAGTTATAGGAGTGGTCGGCGTCGTCGAACTGGGAGTTGTATGAGTGATCGGTGTCGTTTAAATTTTAGTTGTAGGAGTGGTCGGTGTAGTTGACGTCGTCAAAGGTGGAATTGTAGGAGTTCTCGGTGTCATTGGCATCGTCGACGTTGAAGTTTTAAAAGTTGTTGGTGTCGTTGGCGTCTTCTTATTCGTTAGTTAAGGTTGTGTTGTTATTTGACTATCTTATAAAGAAAACAAAAAGATGTACGGATGTGTAAGGCACTTTATTTGGTGTTCAGTTGAAAAAAATTAATTACCAAAGAAGAAACCACTTCCGGTCCATTACGATAACATGGCGCCTCCCAACGTCTCCCATCCATCAGAATTAATTCTTGTGTTTATATAAGTGCATAAGCATAAGAACCTCTGTTTATTTACTCAATCATGGTGTACCTTTATATAGCATACGAAAAAGTATAAAACTAAATTATATACGGTGCGGTAGTCAAGTTCCTATTATTCAGTGTGTGTGTGTAGTAGTAGTAGTAGTAGTAGTAGTAGTAGTAGTAGGAGTGTGTTCAAATACAGACAAACGCAATCAATTTTATCTAGAAATATTTATTAACAAAATTTAAAACGATTGTAAATAATCCCCATATAAACCCTAACAGATAACATCGAGTATCCAGTACTGATTGATCTGTCTTAGGTACGTACAACAAGTTCTGAAGCCCTTCACATGAGAACCGTCTACCACCTACATAGAAGTATCCATTGCGATCTGCATTGGCGTACGCTCCTTTCATTCCATGTAGGACCTGAAATATGGCCTTTCCAGGATAGTTCGCTCTTTACACATCTCACCCCATTTCCCACTGAAATATTTTTCAGACCTCCATTTAAAACATACAGTTTATCATTAACATTAGTTAACAGTATTACAAATTAATAACAATGTACATCATTAGCTTTTACCCAAGACTTGAACTTTTTTGGCAAGTGCAACCACTTGATATAATATTGTTTATTAACCCCATTCACCGGCTTTTTCAAGATTGTTTCGACTTTCCATAAATCATCTTTTCTCACATCTACTTTCTGTAATTCTGATTGGTAAAACGTCCCTTTGATTTTATTCCATTGATAATCTTTAATCCTATAGACAGGTAAGCCACCTCGCAATAATTTTGAGAAATGCTGAAGATTTCTACCGTCCACCACTCATCATATTCGCGACTAAATATATATTTTTAAGTGCGAGATTCTCAATTTATTACCCATTTTAAATCTGAATGGCTCTCGATCTCTTTTTACTTTTCTAACAGATATTTCGTTCTCGACCAATATATCCGGCACCAGATATAAGTTTATTCATTTTATTGTCACTCTGTCCAGAGCAATAACGATAGATCGATGAAACGTTTTGTGACACTAGGGACCAAAAAGTTTCATAGATAAAAAACATAAGCCAAACAGTTGAAAATTACTGCATCTAAAGTTCCAAAATAAGATGAATCCAAATCCAACTAAGGAATGCTTTTCATGAGAGAAGAAATCTTAGTTTTAAATAAATTTAAAAAATTAAAACGGATGAAAATTTTGCTAAATGGTATATTTTCTGACAGCACAAAGTACTACCTACTGAGTTATGGATACCCTCGCGGTGTTTTCTCCACCAACAGCGGTATCCTCTCAGGCGTAGTAAATATATAACACAAATAACTGTTATCCTCAAATCGGTCGACCATTGGTGATCGGTCCCCGTCACCATGATCCTCTTTCTTTTCAATGTTCTTCTTACGGGACGTTGAAAGCTATATGGCTCTTGTTTTGCAACCGTTTTTACTTTTATTAAGGCAGTCAGTTCTGGGACAGTGGAGGAAACCTGATTGCAAAGGACACTCAGGCACAACTTTCAAAGACCATAAATAAATGAAATAACAATATTTCTCAAACAAGCATCTGTCTCGGTCTGATTAAAACTTTAGGGATGAGCGGTGCTGTAATCTGTTGGTTAATACTAGATGCCGACTACATGTGACACAGCATCATCAATTAGTGTTGTTGTTGTTCTTGTAATGTTTAACACCGCATCGGCAATTTTTCAGCTACCCGCGACAAGAACAAGGTTATTAATTTCTACAGATTGATCTAAGAACAATTTCATATATGTGTGTGATGTGCTAGTGTACATTATGACCTGTTGTATACTAACATACACTCAAGGCGACTTTCTGTTAAGGTGCTAGCTCATTGATTCAGTATGCCACAGGCAAGCATTCCACCCTCCAGTCTATTATCCTGGTACTGAGTGGATCAGTCAAAAATCCATATCCTCCTGATGCAAAGTGCAGACGAGGAAACAATATCTCAAATTTTTAAATCTTTTTTATGACCTTGCCAGGGTTTGAAACCATGACCTTTTACCCTCATGGCTGATGCTCTACCACTGAACCAACGAGGCAATATCATAAATTACTATGATTTTTTTTCTATATTTCAGTATAACCCTGGCTATATGTGATACAGATTCTTCAACAGTATATTATAAAATATCACAAGGTTTAGTGACACCAGATTCACCTGAAACGGCCGATAAGAAAAAACAAGGGAGGATCCTCAAATTTAGAAATAAACGACAGAAAACCACAGAAAGTCTAAATTCATATCTTGACAGTAAAAAAGACGAGTAATAAAAACAACGAAAATTAAATTCATCATCATCATCATCATCATCATCATCATCATCAGGCATGATGAAAAGCTACAGGCATGGATGGTTAGTCACAGACATATTTTTATAGACATGACTGAAAAGTAACATGTGAGACTGAAAAGTAACACATGTGACTGAAAAGTAACAGATGGGACTGAAAAGTAACAGATGGGACTGAAAAGTAACAGATGGGACTGAAAAGTAGCAGGTGACTGAAAAGTTACAGGTGAGACTGAAAAGTTACAGATGTGTCTGAAATGTTACAGGTGTGTCTGAAAAGTTACAGGTTGACCAAAAAGTTACAGGTGACTGAAAAATTACAGGTGAGACTAAAAAGTTACAGGTGAGACTGAAAAGTTACAGGTATGACCAAAAAGTTACAGGCAACTGAAAAGTTACGGGTGACTGAAAAGTTACGGTTGAGACTGAAAATTTACAGGTGAGACTGAAAAGTTACAGGTCTGAAAAGTTACAGCTGACTGAAAAGTAACAGACAGAGATTAATTTTTGTCCTGTTGACATGAAATTTAAATTATCAGATTATTTATTTATTCATTTAAGTTAAAAGAAATGATAGACCATGGTCCTGAGAGTAAATGGGAAGCAGCGCAGTGTTATGCAATCTATTTAGATCTGTGTGAAGGTAAATATAAGATGGATGTATTGTTAAAGTTGATCTGGCAAGCAGTGATTGTTCTTTTGCCAAAGACTCTGCATTAAGGAATGAAAATCACGGGGGTCCTTAGAAAAAGACCTTAAAAACTGATGCCCTTTTGAATCTTTTTTCACCTTTTTTTTTTACATGTCATATTTATTTTCACAATTTCAGTGAGAGGATGGTGGAACATCCAGATTCATTACTGTAAGAAACTGGAAATGGCTTTTATCTCCGGTCATCCTACTCGCCATGAACCCCAAGAAATAGTTCTGCCTTTACAGAGTTGTCAGACAGTTTCCCTGGAAACAATACAGACTTATGTAGAAAACATTAAACTTGATGATTGTAGCACAAACAGGTTAGCTTAAATGGTGTTCTACTGTTGGCCTGGCTGTGTGTGTGTGTGTGTGTGTGTGTGTGTGTGTGTGTGTGTGTGTGTGTGTGTGTGACAGTGAATTATGCTTCACTTTCTTAGATTTACAAAAAAAAATGAATTGAGTATTTTTCTCTTACTTGAGTCTAGGACTTGATGGCCATGTGGATTAGACCCCATGATGACAAAAATATTACCTCCCATTGCACAAGGTTTAAATCCTTCCCAGTCAGATTCTAGTGTGAGAACATTTGTAAGTTAACATGCCAAAAGACCAAGGTTAAACTCCAGGTACTCTGGGTTTTTTTTACCATCTAAGAACATACTACCTCAATAGTGGAAGTGATTGGCATTAAGCTCCATAGCTCTATTTTACCATCTAAGAACATACTACCTCAATAGTGAAAGTGATTGGCATTAAGCTCCATAGCTCTATTTCACCATCTAAGAACATACTACCTCAATAGTGAAAGTGATTGGCATTAAGCTCCATAGCTCTACTTCACCATCTAAGAACATACTACCTCAATAGTGAAAGTGATTGGCATTAAGCTCCATAGCTCTATTTCACCATCTAAGAACATACTACCTCAATGGTGAAAGTGATTGGCATTAAGCTCCATAGCTCTATTTCACCATCTAAGAACATACTACCTCAATAGTGAAAGTGATTGGCATTAATCTCCATAGCTCTATTTCACCATCTCAGAACATACTACCTCAGTAGTGAAAGTGATTGGCATTAAGCTCCATAGCCCTTCTTCACCATCTAAGAACATACTACCTCAATAGTTAAAGTGATTTGCATTAAGCTCCATAGCTCTACTTCACCATCATAGAACTGACTATCATGATATACCCAAAAAGAATCTTGACTTGGGTATTAAACACAATCATCGGTTGAAAAACAAAAATATATTCAGGCCATTTTTCAATGACTGGAATGTAAGTTAGAAACCCCCCCACTTACATGCCAAAGTGTTTGTGATTTAATCTAGAATGCTGTGTGAATTACACTGTGTACACAGGGTCCATTCAGGTTAATTCTCCATGACCGGAATGATAGTCAGATTCATTGCTTAATCACTACACTTTATTTTGATCTTAAACAGGGTTCAAAATATGTTGAGTGGAGTGGAGCAATGGTGTTTTACGCCCCAGTCAAGAATCTTTCACTTATTTTGAGGCAGTCAGTTCTGGGATGGCGGAGGAAACCGGAGAAATCCACCTACCTCCAGCAAGTGAACTGACAACCTTTCTCACACTAGGATCTGTCCTCAGTGGGATTCGAACCTAGGCAGTGAGGCACTGTGATCTGTAAGTGCGCATTTTAGACCACTCGGCCACTGAGGCCCAAAAAATATATTGCAGTTTGTCAGCTGAACACCTGTGATCAACTTTTCTTTTTTTTTTCTGTCTTTTTTATTAATAATTTTTTTTAAATTAAAATCTGCAATATAGTTTATAAATTCTTGTAAAATTTGTGTTTTAATTGAAAAAAAAGTTTTTGTTTCAGATATCTTAGAATTTCAGCCTCCTCTCTAGAATAAATTATTTCTCTTGCACCTTAATTTTTTGACTTTCAAATTTTCTAAATTTCTGTAACAATCTGGCAAATATTTTTCTGGAGTTTTCTAGTATGAATTCAATTTTCTTTTAAAAAAATTATTTAATGTCTCGTTTTAAATAGTGTGTTTGTTAAAGCTTGGAATTCTCTGTGTTGAACAAGTTTTTCCCAATTTAAAAAAGTGAATTACAGAATTAATAAATTGTAAATACATTGTCCATATACTTGGCTGGAGCATAGTTGACCAAGTGGTTCAGTGGTCAGCATAAGGTGCTGACTACATGTGACACAGCATCATCAATTAAAGTTGTTGTTGTTATTGTAATATTGTTTAACATCGCATCAGCTATTTTTCAGCTATCCGCGACAAGAACAAGGTTATTAATCTTTACGGATTGATCTAAGAACAATTTCATGTTTGTGTGTGATGTGCTAGTGTGCATTATGACCTGTTGTATACTAACATACACTCAAGGCATATGAAAATCAAAAAAAAAAAAAAAAAAAAAAAAAAAAAAAAAGTGCAGCTTTAAAGCTGCATTAAGTTTGTCAATTTTCTGAATTTTTTTTGATTTACTAAAACAATATTTTTAAAAAAGAGATATCTTCTAACCATGATCCGTGACATCAATTTTCTAACATTTCATTTCTTTTAGCTGTAAATAAATGGAATCCTCCGACCGGTTGGTCAGTGTTTTATGATGGTAATTATGAGCTTGGAGCATGCGCACGGATGTACGGAAAAACCCTAGAATCAAAGGTGAAACATGTCAGATTGCATTAATTGTCCTTCATTAATATCCAGATATATTTTAAATGGTGTTATGTATCTCTTTCTAAGTCACAAAAGACAAATTCAACGAAGTTCCGTGTTTAATTTATCATATTTCACCATTTTGAAAGTTGTGTTTAAACGACTCTGGTTTTGATGACATAACCAGGTTCTAATGTTCTAATATTAGATCCCAAATGCTGCATCTTGCTGGGTAAATACTGTAATTTCTGTATTTATTCGAACTTTTATCATTGAATCAAATGTAACATTGTTCATTAGGAACATCATTAATTAGATTAGCACAATTTTAATGCATCATTAAGGTGCTAGCTCATTCATTTAGTATGCCACAGGCAATCATTCCAACCTCCAGTCTATTATCCTGGTACGGAGTGGAACAGTCAACAATCTATATCCTGATGCCAAGTGCAGACGATGAAGCAATATCTCAAATCTTTAAGTCTTTTTTATGACCTTGCCGGGGTTTGAACTCATGACCTTTCACCTCTATGGCTGATGCTTTACCACAGAGCCACCGAGGCAGTCCCATCAGTTAATGTGATTTTTTTCTATATTTCAGTATAACCCTGGCTATATGTGATACAGATTCTTCAACAGTATATTATAAAATCTCACCAGATTTAGTGACACCAGATTCACCTGAAACTGCCGATAAGAAAAAACAAGGGAGGATCCTCAAATTTAGAAATAAACGACAGAAAACCACAGAAAGTCTAAATTCATATCTTGACAGTAAAAAAGACGAGTTATTAAAACAATGAAAACCATTAGAAAATAAATAATATTAAATAGTGGTTTAGTATATAAATCAAAAGTAGACGTTTAAATTTATACAAATTTCTGTCATGTAATGACCTTCATGGTGGACAAGGTTGACTTACTGCTGAGTACAATTATGTATAATTATTATATAAAATGGCTATAATGAATTCATGAGATGTTCTAAATGTACTTTATATTGTACAGGTCATGATGGCCAAGTGATTAAGGCAATAGTCCTAAAACTCAAGAGGTCCTGCTACTGTGGGTTTCATCCCAGGTCTGCCTGAAGTAAGAAACTTTTTTCCTTGTTGTTGGCCATTACTGGTTGGCTTATCATCATCATCATCATCCTCCTGTTCAAATTATCCAGGCCTTTGATTATTCGTCAGTCCATTTAAGAATAAGTCTCCTCCTCCATGTTTGGTGATACTGTGGATTTATCCACTAGGTCATCCCAGATCAGTTTTGGTCTACCCCGAGGCCAATGTCCAGTAACTTTTAACTAAAACAATTGTCCTGTCTTGAATTAAAAAAAAAAAACTGATACGACTGAAAACAACATTCAACCAATAAACAAACTCGACTTTTCCTTCAGGAACCACTTTCCTAATTTAAAGCAATGTCCTGAGAGAATAAAATACAGCGTTAGTGTTTTAGTCCCAAATAAAAATTCTGTTGCTTATATTGAAGCAGATAGTTCAGGTATGGGGAGGAAGCCAGAGTGCCCAGAGAAAACCACTCACCGTTAGCAAGCTAACTGACAAACTTTGTCACACTAGGATCTGTGTTGTGAGAGGAATTATGAACTTCTTGCATGCACAAGCAATTTTTAAACAAAAGTTGTTGGAGGTACTTGCATCCGCTCAAGATCGCTCAGCCACCTAGTTCTCTGTTGTTAGGAAAGGTACAAAGCCTTTGCAGTTTAACTTGGTCACGCACACTCCGGTTTAATTACAATTGTAAAAATAAAATTGTATGAATAATAAATATAAACTGTATTTAATTATAAATGTTCCTGGTTTCTTCGACTGTTTGTAAGTGCATTTGTTTGCTTTTTTAAATCTTTATTGCAGGAGACAGACAAGTTCTAAGTCTACCAGAATCAACAATAAAAATAACACTACAAAATCTTTATCATCCCCAGTTTGTTTAGAGATGTTCATCTAGTCATTCTTGAGGCTGTTTTTGATATGACATTTAAAGCTGTTTACCAAAAGTTGTCTAGGTTTAAATCTGTGGTTAATCATTTTGTACCATGATCATTTCGTACCATGATCATTTTGTACCATTACTATTTCGTACCATGATCATTTCGTACCATAACTATTCCGTACCCAGTTTTATTCTTTTAGCAGTTTTTATGTATAATGCTGAATATAAAAGAAATGACTTAGAAAATGACGGACAGTTCTCAATTTTATTGGTTTTTGCTCACTTAATCAGCTTTAGATTAGCAGTAACAGGTACTATCGATCCATCAAGAGATCAATCGGCATTCAGGTTGAATTAACTATCGGCTTAATGTGAATTCAGACAGAATTTAACAAAAGTTTATACAGGATGGCATAGACCCCGAAAAAAAAATCATGACTGAGTGGTCTAAAGCGGATCCATGTACCTTTTTCACATATCTAAAAAAAAAAAAAAAAAAAAAAAAAAAAAAAAAAAAAAAAAAAAAAAAAAAAAAAAAAAACCAACGTAGCTGTTATCGACCTACTTCGGTCATTGTTTTTTTTTTTTTTTTTTTTTTTTGGCCCGACACGTTATTTCTTCGACATCTCTATAGTAACAGCCTCCATTTATGCTAAAATTCATGACGGGGTTTTAAATTTACTAAAGTTCTCCCAGAATAAAATGCTATGTAACCTTTATTGTAGTGATCAACCCCGGATCCATTTACCTTACACCATCACAAACACCTTTGTTACTGCACGTTCTAAAGAGTATACTTACATGTACGAACACAGCCGTTTGAACAATCGTAATTTGAATTCCGCCATGATCTGGATAAGAATACAATTTTTGAAAAATAAAGTTTGTTTGAAGAACATACTTTGTCACCGATTTTCTGGATTTTTTTATTCCACAATCAAAAGTCTGACCTCTGATATTTTCTTTACCTTTTCGGTATTTTTTCTTTTAATTTCGGTCCTTGATATCAGAGCAAATCATGACTGGGATGTTAATCCATTAATTTTTCTCGGATTCTCTCTATTTGTCTCACATATGTCATTTTAAATTTGAGGTGGGGGGGGGATGGGCGCGGTGGACATATCAATAAAATTGTCTCTTATCGCCTAATTTTTAATCCCACGGTTGGACAAATTCTAGTAAAAAGGGCTTAGTTCGCTTTCAAAGTGTAGGTAGTTTTCTCTGTGCACCCTGGTTTACTCTACCAGCAAAAAAAAATTTTCATCTCGATAGAAGTGAAATAATGTTGATCAGAACGTCGAGCTCTGTAACATCAGCTTTTACTCTACACATCTCCACTCTTTGACCTATGGTCATTTTAATGTAGCGAGGTAACTTTAAACAACTTCACTCAGTGAGCCATTGGCATTTTAATATTTTGAGATTTTTTATGAACAATTCTTTATTCATATTGTTTCCATTTTTTTTATTTCTTGTTTTATTGTGAAATAATAATAATAATAAATTTTTTTGTTAATATACATTCATTTTTTCCATATTGAAAATAATGAATTGTAATTTGCTTCTTTTGAATTGCGTATTTTTTTTATTTGAGTTGCATATATTTTATGAAAATTCAAAAGTAGGGCATAACAGAGTTATATAGTTACAATGTAAATCAAATAAAGACAAAAAAAAATTAAGAACAAATAGTTGAATAATAATAATAATAATAATAATAATAATAGTTATTATTATTTTTGTTCTATATAGTGAATGTTTATGATAAACAACTAAAGTCAAGGCGAAAATTGATTTCACCATAAATTGTTCTCTATGTAATTAACAAATATAATAATAATAATAATAATAATAATAATAATAATAATAATAATAATAATAATAATAGTTGTTGTTGTAGTTATAGTCATTTGAACTCATTTGTTTCAGGGTTTTATCATATTGTTAATGTTAACTTTTGCGGGATAAGAGTAGGAGATAAAGAATCTGTCAGTGTCTCCATCAAACTGAATTCCATAAGGTCTGTCCAAATCTTGTAGTAAAACACGTAATAGATTTCCCTCTGATGATAACTGAAACACATTCCCTGATGATTCTCCAGCAATATAAACATTCCCCTCCCTGTCTGATGTAACACCACTTGGAAACTTTAACTCAGGATGTGTGAATCTTTGAATTTCTTGTAGGTCACTGTTTCTAACAAAGTGACAAGAGTTATTGCAGTATTTAGTGTAAACAATCTTCTTCTCTCCTTGATTAATGATAGTTACACCATATATACAACTGTTTGTGTTGATTTCCTTCTCTTTGTTTCCATCTTTATCTAATATCAATAGTTTGTTTCTACATCCGACATAAAATTTGTTTTCACTACTAGTTATGCCACCGAACCACACACCTACTGATACTGTCTTATTTACTGTAAGTGTTGGAATGTTAATGTAATCAATAACTATGTCATTACATCTTGCTACTACTACAGTAGTAGGATCAAGCATACAGACATCGTACACTCTACCTGATAACTGACCACTTTGTTTGATCAAGTCACCGTTACTATTAAATAAAGCAAGTCTCTGTCCATTACATAAAGGTAACAGTAATGTGTTATCTGACATAAAACAACCGCCATAGACTTGTGTATCAACTCCACATTTGTCTTCGATAGAAAAAGAAGATACCAGTTGAGGATTGTATTCTTTTAAATTTATTCTTTCAGGATTGTCAGGCTTGGGATATCTTAAAGCAGATAAACTCACTTTCTCCTTGACATCGATATGTCCAATCGCCTGTAACTTTGTAATCAGCTTCTTAATATCGCCATCGAACCTAAACTCGTACTCAACGTTTTTGTGTTTGACCAGTATTTGTTCTAGTTCTTTCATCTGTTCTTTTTCTCTCTCTAGTATTTTGTTCATTTCTAAGAACACTTGAGTCTCACTGGAACGTGTATTGCAGGTTTCCATCAAATTATAACAGTTCTGAATAACTTTATTTCTGTTTTCTATATCATTTATAGCGTCAGTCAGTTCCTTTACTTTCTGGTTGTGTTTTTGTGTTAACTTTTGCATAAATGACGACTGCAACTTATCAAATCTATCTATAATCTTTTCTCTTGTTTCTTGTAATTCCTTCTGGATATCACATTTCTTATCTTCCAATATCTTAATGTTCTCCTTTTTCTCCTTTATAATATCTTTGTTTAAGGCACTGGTACATTTCAAGCGTTCTAATAGGTTCGAAAGTTCCTTGGATTCTAGTATTCCATTAGCTGCTTCTTCGATTGTTGTCACGTGATCACATTTACGGTGATGTATGGCTACACATGTCGCACAACATGGCTGGTTATGGTCCTGGCAAAACGCCTCGACATTTTTCCTTTGTGGTTTTCACATGACTGCACTGAATTTATCACTGGTGGATCTTCAAATTCATCTATATTTTTTACATTATGGTCCTTTAATACTTTAAGCTTCTTATGTACGCTCAAGCACACCTGACAGAGGGCTTCGTTGCAATCATGACACCAACTTACTGCTGTGACGTCATCATTCATCGATTTACAAGGATCACACAGCTTTTCTTTTGCCTTCAGTTTATTTTGAGCCATCAATGAAACTATCAAATGATTTAATCGAAATTGTTTAGCCCATTCTTTATGCGCCACTGTTGGATCAGGAGGCGTAACTTGATCTCTACAAACAGGACATTTAAACTGGGATTTCCGTACTTTGCTTTTACTTTCACTTTTGAAGGCGGACATTATGTACGAATTTAGACATGTCTCACAGAAATTGTGAAGACATGGGAGACATTTTGGTGTTTTAAATTCTTCCAGACAAATAGGACACGTCGTTACACCAATATCTTTTGTGGATTCTGATGACGTTGCCATTATTTTCCATAAATCATGTCTCTTTGTTTGAAAATCGTCATAAATTTTGTGGGATTCATGATCGTCCGACGCGTCACAAAATAAACTATTTATAATAAATTGTCATTTTCCCTCAATGTTACTTACAGTATCGATGCGGTGATATTAAAACAGATAGCTATATTTTTTCTTCTTGATGTGAACTAACAGATACACCCAGCGGCCAGTGAATAGATGGTAGACAGCGAAGCATATATAGATAGGAAACCGGTCAATTAACCGATTGTCTGTCAAGGACATAAGTATTTAACAATTTAAAGAACTTATCTATACACCCTCCGCTTTACCCGTTATTATTTACTGAATATGTTGATATAAAATAATGAAAAAAAAAAAATAAATTAAGCACTTTGTATATTGCAAAACATTTTTAACTAAAACGTTGTAAGGATGAAATGGTATTTAAAGCTGCATTAAGTTTTCCAAAGAAAAAATTAAAACGGCACTAATCTAACTAATGATGTTCCTAATGAACAATGTTACATTTGGTTCAACGATAAAAGCTCGAATAAATGCAGAAATCACAATATTTACCCAGCGAGATGCAGCATGTAGGATCTAATATTAGAACATGGTTACGTCATCAAAAACCCGGGTAATTTAAACACAACTTTCAAAACGGTGAAATACGATAAATTAAACACAGAACTTCGTTGAATTTGTCATTTGTGACTTAGTAAGGGATACAAAACACCATTTCAAATACATCCGGATATAAATGAAGGACAATTAATGTAATCTGTTATGTTTCACTTTCGGTTCTAGGGTTTTTCCGTACATCCGACATGATCCGTGCGCATGCTCCAAGCTCATAATTACCATCGTAAAACTCTGACCAACCGGTCAGAGGATTCCGTTTATTTACAGCTAAAAGAAATGAAATTTTAGAAAATGAATGTCAGGATTCGTGGTTAGAAGATATCTATTTTTAAAAGAATATATTTTTAGAAAATCAAAAAAAATTCAGAAAATTGATAACCTTAATGCAGCTTTAACGCTAGTCAAGCCTCTTTAACTTATTTCGAAGCAATCAGTTCTGGAATGGTAAAGGAAACCCTGCAGAGTGCCTTAACAGCGAATTAACAGATATTCTTACACTAGGGTCGGTGCGATCGTGATGTAGTGGAATAATGGTGTTTTACGCCCCAGTCAAGAATTTTTTTTATAACAAGGTGGCCATTTCTTAGATGATGAAGAAAACCGGAGTACCAGGAGAAGACAGAGGAAATCGCAGTACCAGGAGAAGTTAAAGGGAACCGGAGTACCAGGAGTAGGTAACGGAAACCTGAGTACCAGGAGAAGGTAGAGGATACCGGAGTACCAGGAGAAGGTAACGGAAACCTGAGTACCAGGAGAAGGTAGAGGATACCGGAGTACCAGGAGAAGGTAACGGAAACCTGAGTACCAGGAGAAGGTAGAGGATACCGGAGTACCAGGAGAAGGTAACGGAAACCTGAGTACCAGGAGAAGGTAGAGGATACCGGAGTACCAGGAGAAGGTAACGGAAACCTGAGTACCAGGAGAAGGTAGAGGATACCGGAGTACCAGTAGAAGGTAGAGGAAACCGGAGTACCAGGAGAAGGTAGAGGATACCGGAGTACCAGGAGAAGGTAACGGAAACCGGAGTACCAGGAGAAGGTAGAGGATACCGGAGTACCAGGAGAAGGTAACGGAAACCTGAGAACCAGGAGAAGGTAGAGGATACCGGAGTACCAAGAGAAGGTAGAGGAAACCGGAGAAGCAGGAGAAGGTAGAGAAAAACGGAGTACCAGCAGAAATGAGAGAAAACTTAAGTACACGGAAAAGGTAGAGGAAACCGGAGTCCGAGGAGCAGGTAGATATAAGCGGAGTACCAGGAGGAGGGAGAAGAAATCGGAGTACCAGAACAAGGTAGAGGAAACCGGAGTACTAAGAGAATGTGGAGGAAACCGGAGTACCAGGGAAGGAAGAGACTGTAGTACTAGGAGGAGGTAGAGGAAATATGAGTTCCAAAGGTAGAGAAAACCAGAAAACCAGGAGAAGGGAGAGAAAACCGGAGTGCCTAGAGAAGAAAGAGGAAACCAAAGTACTAGAAGAAGTACACGAAACCGGTGTTCCAGGTGACAATAGAGGAAACCGGAGTACCAGAAGAAAGTAGAGGAAAAATTAGTAAAAGGAGAAGAGAAAGAAAACATGAGTACCAGGAGAAGGTAAAGGAAACTGGAGTACCCGGAGAAGGTAGAGGGAACCGGAATACCAGGTGAAGGTAGAGAAAAACGGAGTACCTTGAGAGTAGAGGAGACTAAAGTACACGGAAACGGTGGAGGGAAACGGAATACCAGAAGAAGGTAGAGAAAAACGGAGTACCAGGAGGAGGGAGGGGAAACTTAAGTACCCGGAGAAGGTAGAAGAAACAGGAGTACCAGGAGAAGGTAGAGGAGACTGGAGTTCCTGGAGAAGGTAGACGGAACCGCAATACCAGTAGTAGGTAGAGGAAACTGTAGTAACCAGAGAAGGTAGAGGAAACAGGAGAACAAGGAGAAGAAAGAGGAAACCGGAGTACCAGGAGAAGGTAGAGAAAAACGGAGTACCAGGAGGAGGGAGGGGAGACTAAAGTACCCAAAGAAGGAAGAGGGAACCGGAATACCAGGAGAAGGTAGAGGAAACCGATGTACCAGGAGAAGGTAGAGGAAAAATTAGTACCAAGAGAAGAGAGAGGAAACAGAAGTACCAGGAGAAGGTAGAGAAAACGGAGTACCAGGAGGAGGGAGGGAGACTAAAGTACCCAAAGAAGGAAGAGGGAACCGGAATACCAGGAGAAGGTAGAGGAAAACGGTGCACCAGGAGGAGGGAGAGGAGACTAAAGTACCCGAAGAAGGAAGATGAAACAGGACTACCAGGAGAAGATAGAGAACACTGGAGTACCTGGAGAAGGTAGACGGAACCGCAATACCAGTAGTAGGTAGAGGAAACTGTAGTATCCGAAAAGGTAGAGGAAACTGTAGTATCCGAAAAGGTAGAGGAAACAGGAGAACCAGGAGAAGGAAGAGGAAAACGGAGTACCAGCAGAAGGTAGAGGACACTCGACTTCCCGGAGAAGGTAGCCAGAACAGCAATACCAGGAGGAGGTAGTGGAAACTGGAGTAGCCAGAAAAGGTAGAGGAAATCGGAGTGCCAAGAGATTGTAGAGGGAAACAGAGTATCCGGAAACGGTAGAGAAAACCGGAATACCAGGAGAAGGTAGAGGAAATCGGAGTACCAGGCAAAGGTAGAGGAAATCGGAGTACCCGGAGTAGGAATTGGAAACCTTCGGCAAGTAAAATGACAAACTTTTTCTCACTAAAATCTGCCAGAATAGGATTCGACGATAGGCAGTGAGAGCGCTGTAGACCAATTGACCACCGTCTTCATTATTATCATCATCATCATCATCATCATTATTCATGATGATAATTATCATCATCATCACCAACACCAACAACAACAAAAATAATAATAATAATAATAATAATAATAATAATAATAATAATAATAATAATAATAATAATAATAATAATTGCTTCCTCAATAAGTCGTATTATTAAAAATATTCTTTGATTTTATTGTTTATTTGTCCGGTTTTTATGTTCCTGTTTGCGTTCGCCGTGACCAAGTACACGTTTTTTTTCAGTATCAAATTTATTTCCTTTATTGATATAAATTCATTCTGTTTATTTTCAAAATATCGAAAATTGGAGTATCAAAAACCATTAAAAAATGGATTGGATTATTAAAAATGCCATAAAATAAATGAAGTAGTTTACCTAGGGTGGCGATAAAATTAAACAAACAGTTATATATATATATATATATATATATATATATATATATATATATATATATATATATATATATATATATATATATACCATTGATAACATTTGCGACATTTTTTTGCAAATCGAAATCGGGCAGTCATTGGAGATATGATTGGCGGATAGTTATCTGGTTCTGTAATGTTAATTCCTTATAGCTTTAACTCATAACCTGGACATCAACTGTGTAATTCCTTATAGCTTTAACTCATAACCTGGACATCAACTGTGTAATTCCTTATAGCTTTAACTCATAACCTCGACATCAACTGTGTAATTCCTTATAGCTTTAACTCATAACCTGGACATCAACTGTGTAATTCCTTATAGCTTTAACTCATACACTGGACATCAACTGTGTAATTCCTTATAGCTTTAACTCATAACCTGGACATCAACTGTGTAATTCCTTATAGCTTTAACTCATTACCTGGACATCAACTGTGTAATTCCTTATAGCTTTAACTCATAAACTGGACATCAACTGTGTAATTCCTTATAGCTTTAACTCATAACCTGGACATCAACTGTGTAATTCCTTATAGCTTTAACTCATAACCTGAACATCAACTGTGTAATTCCTTATAGCTTTAACTCATAACCTGGACATCAACTGTGTAATTCCTTATAGCTTTAACTCATAAACTGGACATCAACTGTGTAATTCCTTATAGCTTTAACTCATACACTGGACATCAACTGTGTAATTCCTTATAGCTTTAACTCATAACCTGGACATCAACTTTGTAATTCCTTATAGCTTCAACTCATAAACTGGGCATCAACTGTGTAATTCCTTATAGCTTTAACTCATAACCTGGACATCAACTGTGTAATTCCTTATAGCTTTAACTCATAACCTCGACATCAATTGTGTAATTCCTTATAGCTTAACTCATAACCTCGACATCAACTGTGTAATTCCTTATAGCTAACTCGACCTCAACTGTGTAATCCTAGCTTTAACTCATAACCTGGACATCAACTGTGTAATTCCTTATAGCTTTAACTCATAAACTGGACATCAACTGTGTAATTCCTTATAGCTTTAAACTCATAACCTGGACATCAACTGTGTAATTCCTTATAGCTTTAACTCATAACCTGGACATCAACTGTGTAATTCCTTATAGCTTTAACTCATAACCTGGACATCAACTGTGTAATTCCTTATAGCTTTAACTCATAACCTGGACATCAACTGTGTAATTCCTTATAGCTTTAACTCATAACCTGGACATCAACTGTGTAATTCCTTATAGCTTTAACTCATAACCTGGACATCAACTGTGTAATTCCTTATAGCTTTAACTCATAACCTGGACATCAACTGTGTAATTCCTTATAGCTTTAACTCATAACCTGGACATCACTGTGTAATTCCTTATAGCTTTAACTCATAACCTGGACATCAACTGTGTAATTCCTTATAGCTTTAACTCATAACCTGGACATCAACTGTGTAATTCCTTATAGCTTTAACTCATAACCTGGACATCAACTGTGTAATTCCTTATAGCTTTAACTCATAACCTGGACATCAACTGTGTAATTCCTTATAGCTTTAACTCATAACCTGGACATCAACTGTGTAATTCCTTATAGCTTTAACTCATAAACTGGACATCAACTGTGTAATTCCTTATAGCTTTAACTCATAAACTGGACATCAACTGTGTAATTCCTTATAGCTTTAACTCATAACCTGGACATCAACTGTGGAATCCTATAGCTTTAAACTCATAACCTGGACATCAACTGTGTAATTCCTTATAGCTTTAACTCATAAACTGGACATCAACTGTGTAATTCCTTATAGCTTTAACTCATAACCTGGACATCAACTGTGTAATTCCTTATAGCTTTAACTCATAACCTGGACATCAACTGTGTAATTCCTTATAGCTTTAACTCATAACCTGGACATCAACTGTGTAATTCCTTATAGCTTTAACTCATAACTGGACATCAACTGTGTAATTCCTTATAGCTTTAACTCATAACCTGGACATCAACTGTGTAATTCCTTATAGCTTTAACTCATAAACTGGACATCAACTGTGTAATTCCTTATAGCTTTAACTCATAACCTGGACATCAACTGTGTAATTCCTTATAGCTTTAACTCATAACCTGGACATCACTGTGTAATTCCTTATAGCTTTACTCATAACTGGACATCAACTGTGTAATTCCTTATAGCTTTAACTCATAACCTGGACATCAACTGTGTAATTCCTTATAGCTTTAACTCATAAACTGGACATCAACTGTGTAATTCCTTATAGCTTTAACTCATAACCTGGACATCAACTGTGTAATTCCTTATAGCTTAACTCATAACCTGGACATCAACTGTGTAATTCCTTATAGCTTTAACTCATAACCTGGACATCAACTGTGTAATTCCTTATAGCTTTAACTCATAACCTGGACATCAACTGTGTAATTCCTTATAGCTTTAACTCATAACCTGGACATCAACTGTGTAATTCCTTATAGCTTTAACTCATAACCTGGACATCAACTGTGTAATTCCTTATAGCTTTAACTCATAAACTGGACATCAACTGTGTAATTCCTTATAGCTTAACTCATAACCTGGACATCAACTGTGTAATTCCTTATAGCTTTAACTCATAACCTGGACATCAACTGTGTAATTCCTTATAGCTTAACTCATAAACTGGACATCAACTGTGTAATTCCTTATAGCTTTAACTCATAACCTGGACATCAACTGTGTATTCCTTATAGCTTTAACTCATAAACTGGACATCAACTGTGTAATTCCTTATAGCTTTAACTCATAACCTGGACATCAACTGTGTAATTCCTTATAGCTTTAACTCATAACCTGGACATCAACTGTTAATTCCTTATAGCTTTAACTCATAACCTGACATCAACTGTGTAATTCCTTATAGCTTTAACTCATAACCTCGGACATCAACTGTGTAATTCCTTATAGCTTTTAACTCATAACCTGGACATCAACTGTGTAATTCCTTATAGCTTTAACTCATAACCTGGACATCAACTGTGTAATTCCTTATAGCTTTAACTCATAAACTGGACATCAACTGTGTAATTCCTTATAGCTTAACTCATAACCTGGACATCAACGTGTAATTCCTTCTAGCTTTAACTCCATAACTGACATCAACTGTGTAATTCCTTATAGCTTTAACTCATAACCTGGAATCACTGTGTAATTCCTTATAGCTTTAACTCATAACCTCGACATCAACTGTGTAATTCCTTATAGCTTTAACTCATAAACTGGACATCAACTGTGTAATTCCTTATAGCTTTAACTCATAACCTGGACATCAACTGTGTATTCCTTATAGCTTTAACTCATAAAACTGGACATCAACTGTGTAATTCCTTATAGCGTTAACTCATAACCTGGACATCAACTGTGTAATTCCTTATAGCTTTAACTCATAAACTGGACCTCAACTGTGTAATTCCTTATAGCTTTAACTCATAACCTGGACATCAACTGTGTAATTCCTTATAGCTTTAACTCATAAACTGGACATCAACTGTGTATTCCTTATAGCTTTAACTCATAACCTGGACATCAACTGTGTAATTCCTTATAGCTTTAACTCATAAACTGGACATCAACTGTGTAATTCCTTATAGCTTTAACTCATAAACAGGACATCAACTGTGTAATTCCTTATAGCTTTAACTCATAAACTGGACATCAACTGTGTAATATAAGATACCTGGTTTGTAAGTGTCCGGTACGGGATGATACAGGGTCAGTAGAAAATATACCTGATGAGGCGTGAGCTGTCCTTTAAGTGTTTTGAACAGCTCCAACACAGTAGAAATTTGTAAAATGACGTACTTGTGATGTATACAAAGAGTTAAAACTAGGTCATTTTTGTTGACGTTTACGTTAGCGACAGGGGACTTAACTCTAACCCACCCGGTATCAGCCTTGCTGACCCAGTATTTTTGCGCTTGCGGCTATGTACGGAATGATACTTGGGTTGGTCATGTGATTCAATTTAGCCAACCACTATTATAGAATTTAGTCAGAGGTAGGGTAATTCAAAATAACAAATTATTATTGCTGATTCAGTTTCAATTTGAATTGATTTCCCATATGTCCAAATCAATAATGGTTTGTCAAGGCAAAGAGTAGATAAATTATATATATATATATATATATATATATATATATATATATATATATATTTACGATCGACTGGGTAATACAGCTTGATACCTTGATAGACAGTGAACAAGACAACATCAATCAGCAAATTTCGGTAGAACTCATTATTTTCCATCAGTCGGATGAGTTCACAATTAGTCAAGTTATATATTGGCGTGAAACCACGATACAATTGGCAAAATTCGGTAGGACTCGTTATTTTTATCAGACGGTTGAGTTATTTATTGGTGTGTATGACTTATTGGTTTTAGAAAATTTTTATCAGGAAGAAAAATCAGTGTCCTTAAAAAAAGTTTTTTTTTAAAAGACAACCAATATAGGTCTTAATTTGGGAAATGCTTTTAAGAAAAGATTTTTGAAATATTTTAAATTTTGCTGGATTTTTTTTCATGTTTTACGATGGATGAACAAATAAATAATTTTGACTTTACATGGAATATATCAGAAACAAATATAAATATGGATTTTGTATTAATTCACCAAGTTTTTGGCATACATGGGGGGATGGTTTTACCAATACTTTGTTACTTAACATGTGTTTTCAATATTTTTGTGGTATATGTATTCGCAAGAAGAGGATTACGAAATTCCACGTCCGTTTTTCTTGTTGGTTTAACAATTTCAGACTCCTTGAAGGGATTACTGGTGAGTGGTATGAATCCGGCAATTTACACTTTGTACAACGCAGAAACCCCGTTAACATATCCGATGTGTTTGATTCAATCGATGTTAAATATATTTTCAGTTGTTTTTCATTCTTATTCAATTTTGATTACCACAAGTTTAGCTATACAGAGATTTATCGTTCTTCAGTTTCCCTTTAAAGGTCCGCAGTTTTGCACCGTGAAAAATACTTACAAATTGTTAGTAATTTTATTTCTGATAAGCCTAGCAGTCTGTCTGCCAGATATAACGGCGACATACATTAAAGAATCTCAAACTTTTCTTCCTTTGCAATCTGTTAATTCCTCATTCGCTCATCATTTTCAAGACAACGCATGCGTTTCGTTAACTTTCAGCCCTGTGATTTACCCCCCTTTGACTCGTAATATATTAAGTATAATAATGGGGACGTTCGACTTGGTTTTTTGTGTTATCATCATTATGACAACTGTATACCTGATTGTGAAAATAAACAGCAAAGGCATGAAATACGCCCGAACAACAACTTCACACGAAGAACGTACGAAACGGCGGACAACAATTATGGTTATATTTTTAGTAATACAATTTCTCATCTCGGAGACACCAGTATCAATATTTGCACTATGTGCTACGATCAAAACGCAACTTTGTGTAGATATATTACATTTAATGGCGAACTTGACACCGGATCCATACTTGGTTTTGTTTCCCACATGCTATCAGATTTGTTCATTTTGTAATATATGGATTTACATTGGAATGAGCGAAGAATTTAGATCCATTTTCTTGAGAAGTTTATCACGGAAAAATAACAGTTAAATATAGTATTTCTTTTAAGCTGCATTGAGTTTTTTAAAGAAAAAATTTTAAACGGTGCTAATCTAATTAATGATATTCCTTATGAACAATGTTACATTTGCTTTAACGATAAAAGCTCGAATAAATACAGAAATTACAGTGAGATGCAGCATTTGGGATCTAATATTATAACATGGTTACGTCATCAAAACCTGGGTCTTTTAAACACAACTTTAAAAACGGTGAAATAGGATAAATTAAACACAGAACTTCGTAGAATTTATCACTTGTGACTTAGTAAGGGATACATAACACCATTTCAAATACATTTGGATATTAATTAAGGACAATTAATGCAATTTGTCATGTTTCACCTTCGATTCATGGGTTTTTCCGTACATCCGTGCGCATGCTCCAAGCTACTAATTACCATCGTTAAACCTTGACCAACCGGTCAGAGGATTCCGTTTATTTACAGCTAAAAGAAATGAAAGTTTAGAATATGAATCTCACGGATCGTAGTTAGAGGATATCTATTTTTAAAAAAATAGATTTTAAGAAAATCAAAAAAAAAAAAAAAAAAAAAAAAAAAAAGAAAAAAGAAAAAAAGAAAGAAAAAAATTCAGAAAATTGAAAAACTAAATGCAGCTTTAAATAAAACAAATTTCCAATTTATAGAGTGCGATGGATAAGAGTTTTACGTCCAATTCAGATTCCTTCAAGGAAAAAATTACGGTAAAATAGGTTTTTTGTTTTTAAAAAAAAATTAAATTTTATACAATGTGTTACAGTAAGAATTAAGATTAAATTCTTGAAGCTATATCAGATTGAATTATAGAAATCAAACACTTTTACATAACTAAGACCACTAAAGAGCTATGTCCGTGTAGGATGGGTGTGAATTTATAGCTGTCACATTTGAAGTAGTTGCGTTGGATATCACTGTGATCAAAAATCTATTTCCTGTTCTTAACGTTTTAACAGGTGGTCATTGTCAATGCAAGAGAGATGTAAGGAGTGTGGATTATGTGTGAGAGTTTTAAGTTTGTAATTTGGAAGCAAAGAGTTAACATGTTAAAATGATTGTTTATCTAATGTATCATACAACAACGAATAAAAATGTAACTGAAGATAAACAGAAGTTTTAGTTATACCATTTGTAGCTAATTCCCTCGTGATGTCTACAGATAATAAATCTGGACGTCACAAATATGGTGGAGAAATCCGGAGTTTAAATGGCATATAATACCAGATCACAGAAACAAGCCATGTCGGATACTGAGGAGAATCCATCCAATGTTCTTGAATAGACACCTAATAATTACGATATGGACGAACTTAAAAAGTTATTTGATGACATGTCGCAGGCTTTTAAACGTTCGATGGGTAAATCTAGTCTTCCAGGCGTAAATATTAATGTATTTTCGGGACTGCCAAATGAAGATGCTCTGAAATGGCTTGATGATTTTGAGGCATGGGTTGCATGCAGTGGCTGGATCCATGATGATGACAAAATTGCTAGCGTCATGAGGCTCAAACTGGATGGCAATGCACTTTACTGGTTTCAGGATTTACCTAATTCCAAAAAACGAAGCCCCGCTGCCTTGTTTCAAGCTTTTAAAGAGCACTTTGGTAAACTGCATCCAACTCATTTACTAGAACAGGATTTATACGATAGATGCATGTCTCCTGGGGAAAGTTTGGAAGCATATATCGTTGCCTTAGAACGTCGTGGGAGACGCCTTCACAATTCGGATAACGAACTAATGGCGGCATCTATTCGTGGACTACCACCAATGCTAAGATTTTTTGTCGTTCAAGGCAACTCAAAGACATTCCTTGGTGCCGTCCAATCAGCTAGAGTGGCGAATGAGTCATTTTCTATGGCACCATTCAATATCACCACTCCTTCAAGTGACAAAAAAACAACAGAACCACTGCGTATCAACAAAGTGGATAAAGCTTTCCCTGTATGTCAGCTATGTGACAGGACTGGACATAGTGCGCGGTGATGTCCAGGTGACAGTTTAGATACCTGTCAACTATGCCAGAAAAATGGACATAGTGCAACAAAATGCAGAGCTTATTCTGTAAAAATAAAAAGCAATCGCAACAAACAAAACATTCAATGTTACAGGTGCCAACAATACGGACACTATGCTCGCGAGTACTCCAATCCGGGAAACTAAATACGCCTAACAAGGACGGGCAATTTGTTAGGCAAGTAGACACTAATGAAAGGAACAAATGCCCAGAAAAAGTAAGTACCAGTTTTGGTTAATACAATGAAAACAGTGACACTGACTTACAAACTTTTAGTAAAATTTGTATCAGTAAATCTGTTTTGGTAGACAATTATGTAAATATTAGATTTAATAATTTTGTTACTAATGCTATGATTGATACGGGTGTAGACATTTGTGTTATTAACCCATGTATTTTAGCAAAATTAGAGAATGCAGGAGTGGAAGTGCAAGTGTGCGAGTTTGACAGGAGTGCTATTCGCACTGTAAACAATGAAAAGGTAGCCATCACTGGCTTGATTTATGTAAATATGTATATCGGTGCCATATCAAGACATGTAAAATTTTATCTTGTACCTGGTTTAGAACCGCACATTATTTTAGGTTTAGAATTTTTAAGGGAGCAGGGAGCTATTATTGATTTTAGTAATAAGTCAATATCATTTGATCATAGCCATCAGTTAATTGCACAGACTAATATTACTGTTCCCCCTCGATCAGAGGTAGTAGTTGTCGCAAAATTAAAGGGTAAATCATTACCAAACAAAGTTTTAGGTCTATCTTCAGAACCATATAGTTTATCTTCACATGGTTTATTAGCAGCTAAGTCTTTGTCGTGCGTGAAGGACGGAACAGTAACACATGGTTTGTGTAACTTAACTGAACATCCAATAACTGTGAAAAAGAATTCAAATATTGGCAAATTTGTTTGTATCACAAATAAGGACAAATTATTTCATGTTCCAATTAACACCGACAAAACAAACAGGCAGAGTATAAATAACACTTTCCCCGAAAAAGAAAGTAATTCAAACATATCAAAGGTCATGACGGAGTCTCAGTCGGATAAATTAAGTAAATTGTTATCAGAATATTCAGATGTTTTTGTTGATAAGACTGGTAGACTAGGTCAGTGTGATATTTTGAAACATGAAATAAAAAATACCAGACGGTACGCGACCTATAAGACAGAGACCGTATAAATTAGGTGCAAAACAAAAAGAAATTTTAGAGGGGATGGTAAATGATATGCTTGACCAGGGTGTTATAGAACCAAGCACAAGGTCTTGGGCAGCGCCTTGCTTACTTGTATCGAAACGAAAAAGCAACGACTTCCGTTTCGATGTCGATTACAGAAAGGTCAATGCATGCACTGAGATAAATGCATATCCTTTACCGACAACTGACGATGCTCTTGATAGCTTGGGGGCGCAACAACCAGCTTACTTCTCCACTCTTGATCTCAAAAGTGGTTTTTATCAAATGGAAATACATCCAAAATCACGCCCTTTCACAGCATGGCGATGCCATCTGGGATTATTTCAATTCCGACGTCATCCAATGGGGTTGAAAAATTCACCAGTTATGAGCGGTTTAACGTTTAAATTTTGTTTGATCTATCTTGATGACGTCATTGCCTTTTCTCCTGACTTTTCAAGCCATATCTGTCACTTACGACAAATATTTCTGAGATTGCGTGAGGCAGGACTAAAATTGCACCCTGACAATGCCATTTTGCACAAAAACAAATACATTACCTTGGACATAAGGTTAGTGCTGAAGGCATATCACCTGACCCCGTAAAAATCGATGCTGTGCAAAGTTATCCAGTGCCTCAGAAGTTAAAAGACCTCCGTGCATTTTTAGGACTTTCGGGATACTACCGAAAATTTGTCAAAAATTATGCGCAGATCGCAGTCCCTTTGTATATGCTAACAAAAAAGGATAAGGAATTTCTATGGTCTGATGAATGCGATGTCGCGTTTAAGAAGTTAAGTGTTCCTTGACATCTCCGCCAGTATTAGCATTCCCAGACCATGACAAGAAATTTCAACTATACACCGATGCTTGTTCTCATGCAATAGGTGGAGTTTTATGTCACATGCAAAACGGAGTAGAACGCGTCATTTGCTATGTTAGCCGATCGCTGTCGCGACAAGAATAACAATACGGTATCACGGAGAAAGAATGTTTAGCTTTGATATTCGCTGTTAAAAAGCTAGATTGTTATTTACGTTTACGAATTTTACAGCTTATGTTGATAAATTAAGTAAATTCTTATCAGAATATTCAGATGTTTTTGTTGATAAGACTGGTAGACTAGGTCAGTGTGATATTTTGAAACATGGAATAAAAAAAAACCAGACGGTACGCGACCTACGCGACCTATAAGACAGAGACCGTATAAATTAGGTGCAAAACAAAAAGAAATTTAAGAGGGGATGGTAAATGATATGCTTGACCAGGGTGTTATAGAACCAAGCACAAGGTCTTGGGCAGCGCCTTGCTTACTTGTATCGAAACGAAATAGCAACGACTTCCGTTTCGTTGTCGATTACAGAAAGGTCAATGCATGCACTGAGATAGATGCATATCCTTTACCGACAACTGACGATGCTCTTAATACAACCAGCTTACTTCTCCACTCTTGATCTCAAAAGTGGTTTTTATCAAATGGAAATACATCCAAAATCACGCCCTTTCACAGCATGGCGATGCCATCTGGGATTATTTCAATTCCGACGTCATCCAATGGGGTTGAAAAATTCACCAGTTATGAGCGGTTTAACGTTTAAATTTTGTTTGATCTATCTTGATGACGTCATTGCCTTTTCTCCTGACTTTTCAAGCCATATCTGTCACTTACGACAAATATTTCTGAGATTGCGTGAGGCAGGACTAAAATTGCACCCTGACAATGCCATTTTGCACAAAAACAAATACATTACCTTGGACATAAGGTTAGTGCTGAAGGCATATCACCTGACCCCGTAAAAATCGATGCTGTGCAAAGTTATCCAGTGCCTCAAAAGTTAAAAGACCTCCGTGCATTATTAGGACTTTCGGGATACTACCGAAAATTTGTCAAAAATTATGCGCAGATCGCAGTCCCTTTGTATATGCTAACAAAAAAGGATAAGGAATTTCTATGGTCTGATGAATGCGATGTCGCGTTTAAGAAGTTAAGTGTTCCTTGACATCTCCGCCAGTATTAGCATTCCCAGACCATGACAAGAAATTTCAACTATACACCGATGCTTGTTCTCATGCAATAGGTGGAGTTTTATGTCACATGCAAAACGGAGTAGAACGCGTCATTTGCTATGTTAGCCGATCGCTGTCGCGACAAGAATAACAATACGGTATCACGGAGAAAGAATGTTTAGCTTTGATAATCGCTGTTAAAAAGCTAGATTGTTATTTACGTTTTAAGAATTTCACAGCTTATGTTGATCATGCTGCACTTAAATGGCTCTTTTCTATGACAGAACCAGTAGGCAAATTCGCGAGATGCGTAGCACTACTACAGTCTTACAACATGGAAATCACTTATAAACCTGGAAGTTCGCATGGAAACGCGGACGGTGTTAGTAGACGGGAGTATGACATCTTGTCAGATGAATCCGAGACGTTGTTAGACGTGTTACCGCCATACGATGCTGTTGACAATGTGCAACCAGCGTATGAGTCAGTAAAGCAACCGAAATCAAATACCGACCATAAAGAACGGCACGTTAACAAAATTAGCACGGACTGTGTACAAAATGAAACACGACATCTTTGGACTTTAGGTAACTTACGCGAAGATCAACGTTCAGATAGCTATTATAAAGATATTATCAAATATCTCGAAACAAACAAATTACCAGAAGAGATGAAAGCGCGCCGAAATGTATTAATTTTGCAACCATTCTTTTTCATAAATGAGGGTATTCTTTATCACACAGAGAAACGATATAAGCGGAATAATGCGGGCGCTGACGTACACGTACAGGTAGCAGTACCACATTCATTAATACCAGCGGTATTAAGGGAAACTCATAACGCGCCGTTACCTGGACACCTTGGTATAAGCAGGACAATACGTAAAACTTCACTGTTATTTTATAACCAAATGGGTTAAAGCTTGTGAAACATGTGCACAGCGCAAACGACCGCACAATCAAACTAAAGCTCAAATTTTACCAATGCCGTACGCATCACATCCGTTTGAACGAGTGAGCACAGATATTTTAGGACCTTTACATCCTTGTGAACATTCGAAAAATCAGTACATCTTAGTGTTTGTGTGTTATTTGACCAAATACGTCGAATTTGTGCCTTTACGTGATATTAAAGCGTCTACCGTTGCTACCGCATTTTTGCATACTGTTATATGTAGACATGGTACACCTTTGTATCTACATTCAGATCGCGGTACAAACTTTTTGTCTAATATTATGAAGGAGACTTGTAAATTACTTGAAACTAAAAAGACTCAAACTACCAGTTACAGACCGCAGTGTAACGGACAAAGTGAAAGAATGATGCACACTATCAAAGAAATGTTATCAAAATATATCGACAATGATAACAACTGGGACCGTTACATACCATTTATTCAATTCGCGTATTATATTTCACCGTCAATAGACACAACCGATTACACGCCTTATTTTCTAGTACATGGCAGACACCCGAAATGTCCAACAGACACGAATTTACCTTCGCTCGATACAAGCAAATCGGCTAAGGATTACATAATTCAGGTATTGGAGGATATTGAGATTGCAAGAAAGGTTGCAAAAGACAACATTGAACAACGCAAAACAGAAATACTTAAAAAGACCAATATTAATAGATGCAATCCAAAATTCAATGTTGGTGATATAGTCTACTTGTTTAAGCCCGATGTTAAGTCAGGAATAAATAGAAAGCTTTGGCGTTCATGGGTAGGTCCATTTTACATTGTCGAAAAACTTTCCAACATACATGTCAATCTTCGCCGAAAATTAGACGGTAAACTTATAAAGAATCGAATACATGTAGATCGATTAAAACGCGGTTATATAATGAACCCAATGATACGCGACCGCCGGCTAACAAAGACACCATCGAGCCTGTAACGCTAGATTTTGAAGAAATTCCACCTGATTGCATAGACTTGCAAAATAATAGTTCTGAATCGCAGTCATCGAAAAAGTCAGAAATCAATAAATCCCCGACAAATGATGAACAGGTCTATAACATAGAGAAAATCATTAAGAAAAAATATGTTCCAGGTCGGTGGAAATACAGGGTCAAATGGCTAGGATTTGACGTGTAAGACAATTCGTATGTTGATTTTGACGACTTGACTACCGAATGCCAAAGGTATGTAACAGAAATGCACAGAAAAATACCCTCAAAACGATAGAATGCTTTCGTTTGTTTTAATTAGATTTATTTACTATAGCGAAAATATAGTCTCTTATTATTTTTATACATATTATTTTGTTTTTAATTTTTTTCTCAATCATATATCATTGTATATATAAAATATATAACAGTAGGAAATAGTCGATTTTTTTATATTTTAATTCATTTTTTTATCCATTTATTAGTAGAGTTCATTTTACTCATAGTCATTTTCATAGCTAGGATTTATTTCACTTTGTATTTTACACCATATGTTCATTTTTGTTTAACCAAAAAGCTACGGTATTATTTCCCTTGAAGCTCTGACAATCTGTGTTTTACATTACCTTAGTTGTTGTTGGTTATTTGTGTTGGGTTTTGCATATTTTAGATATTTACATTTTGAACAGCTGATCACTGTTCATGGGTGTAAGAAATTGATATAGAAGTCATGTGATCAGAATAAATAGGGATTTTATTTGATATAATGTCACGCTTTATAATTGTCTATTTTTCTTTTTGACCTTATCAATGGTAACAGCATTATCCGCCTTTCATGAATTAATGTGTCAATGTCTGAAAATGACAGTAAGAACATTTTGTGTTTACTTATTATTTATTTTTTCATATAACTGTTACGATACCATTTTTAAATGTGAATGTTATCTGAATGTGCTAAGGAAACATTATTGTATTTTTTGCATGTCTACATGCTCAACTTGTTAAACAATAATATGTCTTCAAGCATTAGATAAATACATTTTGGTATGTTTTGCATTTTTATTTTAGTCTATTTTAGTCATATAACCGTAGTTATGTTTTTATTATTCGTATATTCTTAGCTTGTCCAGTTTACTTAATTTCGTAAATTTTTTCTTCTTCAAATTTTTACGAATTGATACCAATGAAGTTTATTATTTAATAACAATTCGATTTATAAAGCAGGGAATGTTACAGTAAGAATTAAGATTAAATGCTTGAAGCTATATCAGATTTAAATATAGAAATCAAACACTTTTACATAACTAAGATCACTAAAGAGCTATGACCGTGTAGGATGGGTGTGAATTTATAGCTGTCACATTTGAAGTAGTTGCGTTGGATATCACTGTGATCAAAAATCTATTTCCTGTTCTTAACGTTTTAACAGGTGGTCATTGTCAATGAGATGTAAGGAGTGTGGATTATGTGTGAGAGTTTTAAGTTTGTAATTTGGAAGCAAAGAATTAACATGTTAAAATGATTGTTTATCTAATGTATCATACAACAACGAATAAAAATGTAACTGAACATAAACAGAAGTTTTAGTTATACCATTTGTAGCTAATTCCCTCGTGATGTCTACAGATAATAAATCTGGACGTCACAAATATGGTGGAGAAATCCGGAGTTTAAATGGCATATAATACCAGATCACAGAAACAAGCCATGTCGGATACTGAGGAGAATCCATCCAATGTTCTTGACCAGACACCTAATAATTACGATATGGACGAACTTAAAAAGTTATTTGATGACATGTCGCAGGCTTTTAAACGTTCGATGGGTAAATCTAGCCTTCCAGGCGTAAATATTAATGTATTTTCGGGACTGCCAAATGAAGATGCTCTGAAATGGCTTGATGATTTTGAGGCATGGATTGCATGCAGTGGCTGGATCCATGATGATGACAAAATTGCTAGCGCCATGAGGCTCAAACTGGATGGCAGTGCACTTTACTGGTTTCATGATTTACCTAATTCCAAAAAACGAAGCCCCGCTGCTTTGTTTCAAGCTTTTAAAGAGCACTTTGGTAAACTGCATCCAACTCATTTACTAGAACAGGATTTATACGATAGATGTATGTCTCCTGGGGAAAGTTTGGAAGCATATATCGTTGACTTAGAACGTCGTGGGAGACGCCTTCACAAATCGGATAACGAACTAATGGCGGCATCTATTCGTGGACTACCACCAATGCTAAGATTTTTTGTCGTTCAAGGCAACTCAAAGACATTCCTTGGTGCCGTCCAATCAGCTAGAGTGGCCCATGAGTCATTTTCTATGGCACCATTCAATATCACCACTCCTTCAAGTGACAAAACAACAACAGAACCACCGCGTATTAACAAAGTGGATAAAGCTTTCCCTGTATGTCAGCTGTGTGACAGGACTGGACATAGTGCGCGGTGATGTCCAGGTGACAATTTAGACACCTGTCAACTATGCCAGAAAAAAGGACATAGTGCACCGAAATGCAGAAATTATTCTGTAAAAAGAAAAAGCAATCGCAACAAACAAAACATTCAATGTTACAAGTGCCAACAATACGGACACTATGCTCGCGAGTGCTCCAATCCGGGAAACTAAATACGCCTAACAAGGACGGGCAATTTGTTAGGGAAGTAGACACTAATGAAAGGAACAAATGCCCAGAAAAAGTAAGTACCAGTTTTGGTTAATACAATGAAAACAGTGACACTGACTTACAAACTTTTAGTAAAATTTGTATCAGTAAATCTGTTTTGGTAGACAATTATGTAAATATTAGATTTAATAATTTTGTTACTTATGCTATGATTGATACGGGTGTAGATATTTGTGTTATTAACCCATGTATTTTAGCAAAATTAGAGAATGCAGGAGTGGAAGTGCAAGCGTGCGAGTTTGACAGGAGTGCTATTCGCACTGTAAACAATGAAAAGGTAGCCATCACTGGCTTGATTTATGTAAATATGTATATTGGTGCCATATCAAGACATGTAAAATTTTATCTTGTACCTGGTTTAAAACCGCACATTATTTTAGGTTTAGAATTTTTAAGGGAGCAGGGAGCTATTATTGATTTTAGTAATAAGTCAATATCATTTGATCATAGCCATCAGTTAATTGCACAGACTAATATTACTGTTCCCCCTCGATCAGAGGTAGTAGTTGTCGCAAAATTAAAGGGTAAATCATTACCAAACAAAGTTTTAGGTCTATCTTCAGAATCATATAGTTTATCTTCACATGGTTTATTAGCAGCTAAGTCTTTGTCGTGCGTGAAGGACGGAACAGTAACACATGGTTTGTGTAACTTAACTGAACATTCAATAACTGAAAAAGAATTCAAATATTGGCAAATTTGTTTGTATCACAAATAAGGACAAATTATTTCATGTTCCAATTGACACCGACAAAACAAACAGGCAGAGTATAAATAACGCTATCCCCGAAAAAGAAAGTAATTCAAACACAAGTATCAAAGGTCATGACCTGACGGAGTCTCAGTCGGATAAATTAAGTAAATTGTTATCAGAATATTCAGATGTTTTTGTTGATAAGACTGGTAGACTAGGTCAGTGTGATATTTTGAAACATGAAATAAAAAAAACCAGACGGTACGCGACCTATAAGACAGAGACCGTATAAATTAGGTGCAAAACAAAAAGAAATTTAAGAGGGGATGGTAAATGATATGCTTGACCAGGGTGTTATAGAACCAAGCACAAGGTCTTGGGCAGCGCCTTGCTTACTTGTATCGAAACGAAATAGCAACGACTTCCGTTTCGTTGTCGATTACAGAAAGGTCAATGCATGCACTGAGATAAATGCATATCCTTTACCGACAACTGACGATGCTCTTAATACAACCAGCTTACTTCTCCACTCTTGATCTCAAAAGTGGTTTTTATCAAATGGAAATACATCCAAAATCACGCCCTTTCACAGCATGGCGATGCCATCTGGGATTATTTCAATTCCGACGTCATCCAATGGGGTTGAAAAATTCACCAGTTATGAGCGGTTTAACGTTTAAATTTTGTTTGATCTATCTTGATGACGTCATTGCCTTTTCTCCTGACTTTTCAAGCCATATCTGTCACTTACGACAAATATTTCTGAGATTGCGTGAGGCAGGACTAAAATTGCACCCTGACAATGCCATTTTGCACAAAAACAAATACATTACCTTGGACATAAGGTTAGTGCTGGAGGCATATCACCTGACCCCGTAAAAATCGATGATGTGCAAAGTTATCCAGTGCCTCAAAAGTTAAAAGACCTCCGTGCATTATTAGGACTTTCGGGATACTACCGAAAATTTGTCAAAAATTATGCGCAGATCGCAGTCCCTTTGTATATGCTAACAAAAAAGGATAAGGAATTTCTATGGTCTGATGAATGCGATGTCGCGTTTAAGAAGTTAAGTGTTCCTTGACATCTCCGCCAGTATTAGCATTCCCAGACCATGACAAGAAATTTCAACTATACACCGATGCTTGTTCTCATGCAATAGGTGGAGTTTTATGTCACATGCAAAACGGAGTAGAACGCGTCATTTGCTATGTTAGCCGATCGCTGTCGCGACAAGAATAACAATACGGTATCACGGAGAAAGAATGTTTAGCTTTGATAATCGCTGTTAAAAAGCTAGATTGTTATTTACGTTTTAAGAATTTCACAGCTTATGTTGATCATGCTGCACTTAAATGGCTCTTTTCTATGACAGAACCAGTAGGCAAATTCGCGAGATGCGTAGCACTACTACAGTCTTACAACATGGAAATCACTTATAAACCTGGAAGTTCGCATGGAAACGCGGAATGTGTTAGTAGACGGGAGTATGACATCTTGTCAGATGAATCCGAGACGTTGTTAGACGTGTTACCGTCATACGATGCTGTTGACAATGTGCAACCAGCGTATGAGTCAGTAAAGCAACCGAAATCAAATACCGACCATAAAGAACGGTACGTTAACAAAATTAGCACGGACTGTGTACAAAATGAAACACGACATCTTTGGACTTTAGGTAACTTACGCGAAGAGCAACGTTCAGATAGCTATTATAAAGATATTATCAAATATCTCGAAACAAACAATTACCAGAAGAGATGAAAGCGCGCCGAAATGTATTAATTTTGCAACCATTCTTTTTCATAAATAATGGTATCCTTTATCACACAGAGAAACGATATAAACGGAATAATGCGGGCGCTGACGTACACGTACAGGTAGCAGTACCACATTCATTAATACCAGCGGTATTAAGGGAAACTCATAACGCGCCGTTATCTGGACACCTTGGTATAAGCAGGACAATACGTAAAACTTCACTGTTATTTTATTGGCCTAAAATGGGTGCCGATATAACCAAATGGGTTAAAGCTTGTGAAACATGTGCACAGCGCAAACGACCACACAATCAAACTAAAGCTCAAATTTTACCAATGCCGTACGCATCACATCCGTTTGAACGAGTGAGCACAGATATTTTAGGACCTTTACATCCTTGTGAACATTCGAAAAATCAGTACATCTTAGTGTTTGTGTGTTATTTGACCAAATACGTCGAATTTGTGCCTTTACGTGATATCAAAGTGTCTACTGTTGCTACCGCATTTTTGCATAATGTTATATGTAGACACTGTACACCTTTGTATCTACACTCAGATCGCGGTACAAACTTTTTGTCTAATATTATGAAAGAGACTTGTAAATTACTTGAAACTAAAAAGACTCAAACGACCAGTTACAGACCGCAGTGTAACGGACAAAGTGAAAGAATGATGCACACTATCAAAGAAATGTTATCAAAATATATCGACAATGATAACAACTGGGACCGTTACATACCATTTATTCAATTCGCGTATTATATTTCACCGTCAATAGACACAACCGATTACACGCCTTATTTTCTAGTACATGGTAGACACCCGAAATGTCCAACAGACACGAATTTACCTTCGCTCGATACAAGCAAATCGGCTAAGGATTACATAATTCAGGTATTGGAGGATATTGAGATTGCAAGAAATGTTGCAAAAGACAACATTGAACAACGCAAAACAGAAATACTTAAAAAGACCAATATTAATAGATGCATCCAAAATTCAATGTTGGTGATATAGTCTACTTGTTAAGCCCGATGTTAAGTCAGGAATAAATAGAAAGCTTTGGCGTTCATGGGTAGGTCCATTTTACATTGTCGAAAAACTTTCCAACATACATGTCAATCTTCGCCGAAAATTAGACGGTAAACTTATAAAGAATCGAATACATGTAGATCGATTAAAACGCGGTTATATAATGAACCCAATGATACGCGACCGCCGGCTAACAAAGACACCATCGAGCCTGTAACGCTAGATTTTGAAGAAATTCCACCTGATTGCATAGACTTGCAAAATAATAGTTCTGAATCGCAGTCATCGAAAAAGTCAGAAATCAATAAATCCCCGACAAATGATGAACAGGTCTATAAACATAGAGAAAATCATTAAGAAAAAATATGTTCAAGGTCGGTGGAAATACAGGGTCAAATGGCTAGGATTTGACGTGTAAGACAATTCGTGGTTGATTTTGACGACTTGACTACCGAATGCCAAAGGTATGTAACAGAAATGCACAGAAAAATACCCACAAAACGATAGAATGCTTTCGTTTGTTTTAATTAGATTTATTTACTATAGCGGAAAATATAGTCTATTATTATTTTTATACATATTATTTTGTTTTTAATTTTTTCTCAATCATATATCATTGTATATATAAAATATATAACAGTAGGAAATAGTCGATTTTTTTATATTTTAATTTATTTTTTTATCCATTTATTTAGTAAGTTCATTTTACTCATAGTCTTTCATAGCTAGGATTTATTTCACTTTGTATTTTACACCATATGTTCATTTTTGTTTAACCAAAAAGCTACGGTATTATTTCCCTTGAAGCTCTGACAATCTGTTTTACATACTGGTGTTTTACATT